>JAPDOI010001071.1:10000-227217 GCA_029168955.1 Aplectana chamaeleonis | reverse complement strand
CGTCATCAGCAGAAGCCAGATGCACTTTTCACGACTTCCCGATGACGTCATAAGAAGCAAGAAGCACTTTTCACGACGTCCCGATGACGTCATCAGAAGCCCGAAGCACTTTTCACGACGTCCCGATGACGTCATCAGAAGCCCGAAGCATTTTTCACGACGTCCCGATGACGTCATCAGAAGCCCGAAGCACTTTTCACGACGTCCCGATGACGTCATCAGAAGCCCGAAGCATTTTTCACGACGTCCCCATGACGTCATCAGAAGCCCGAAGCATTTTTCACGACGTCCCGATGACGTCATCAGAAGCCCGAAGCACCTTTCACGATGTCCCGATGACGTCATCAGAAGCCCAGCATTTTTCACGACGTCCCGATGACGTCATCAGAAGCCCGAAGCACTTTTCACGACGTCCCGATGACGTCATCAGAAGCCCGAAGCACTTTTCACGACGTCCCGATGACGTCATCAGAAGCCCGAAGCACTTTCACGACGTCCTGATGACGGCACCAGGAGCCCGAAGCCCTTTTTACGACGTCCCGATGACGACACCAGAAGCCAGAAGCACTTTTCACGACGTCCCGATGACGTCATCAGAAGCCCGAAGCACTTTTCACGATGTCCCGATGACGTCATCAGAAGCCCGGAGCACTTTTCACGATGTCCCGATGGGGTCAGCAGGAGCCCCAAGCACTTTTTACGGCGTCCCGATGACGTCATCAGAAGCCCGAAGCACTTTTCACGACATCCCAATGACGTCATCAGAAGCCCGAAGCATTTTTCTTGACATCCCGATGACGTCATCAGAAGCCCGAAGCACTTTTTCACAACGTCTCGATGACGTCATGAGAAGCCCGAAGCAATTTTCACGATTTCCCGATGACGTCACCAGAAGCCCGAAGCACTTTTGACGACGTCCCGATGACGTCATCAGAAGCACGAAGCACTTTTTCACGACGTCCCGATGACGTCATCAGAAGCCCGAAGCAATTTTCACAATTTCCCGATGACGTCATCAGAAGCCCGAAGCACTTTTCACGACGTCCCGATGACGTCATCAGAAGCCAGATGCACTTTTCACGACGTCCCGATGACGTCATCAGAAGCCTGAAGCACTTTTCACGACGTCCCGATGACGTCATCAGAAGCCCGAAGCACTTTTCACGACGTCCCGATGACGTCATCAGAAGCCCGAAGCACTTTTCACGACGTCCCGATGACGTCATCAGAAGCCCAAAGCACTTTTCACGACGTCCCGATGACGTCATCAGAAGCCCGAAGCACTTTTCACGACGTCCCGATGACGTCATCAGAAGCCCGAAGCATTTTTCACGACGTCCCGATGACGTCAACAGAAGCCCGAAGCATTTTTCACGACGTCCCGATGACGTCATCAGAAGCCCGAAGCACTTTTCACGACGTCCCGATGACGTCATCAGAAGCCCGAAGCACTTTTCACGACGTCCCGATGACGTCATCAGAAGCCCGAAGCACTTTTCACGACGTCCCGATGACGTCATCAGAAGCCCGAAGCACTTTTCACGACGTCCCGATGACGTCATCAGAAGCCCGAAGCATTTTTCACGACGTCCCGATGACGTCATCAGAAGCCCGAAGCACTTTTCACGACGTCCCGATGACGTCATCAGAAGCCCGAAGCACTTTTCACGACGTCCCGATGACGTCATCAGAAGCCCGAAGCACTTTTCACGACGTCCCGATGACGTCATCAGAAGCCCGAAGCACTTTTCACGACGTCCCGATGACGTCATCAGAAGCCCGAAGCACTTTTCACGACGTCCCGATGACGTCATCAGAAGCCCGAAGCACTTTTCACGACGTCCCGATGACGTCATCAGAAGCCCGAAGCATTTTCCACGACGTCCCGATGTCGTCATCAAAAACCCGGAAGCATTTTTCACGACGTCCCGATGACGTCATCAGAAGCCCGAAGCACTTTTCACGACGTCGCAATGACGTCATCAGAAGCCCGGAGCACTTTTCACGACGTCCCGATGACGTCATCAGAAGCCCGAAGCACTTTTCACGACGTCCCGATGACGTCATCAGAAGCCCGAAGCACTTTTCACGACGTCCCGATGACGTCATCAGAAGCCCGAAGCACTTTTCACGACGTCCCGATGACGTCATCAGAAGCCCGAAGCACTTTTCACGACGTCCCGATGACGTCATCAGAAGCCCGAAGCATTTTTCACGACGTCCCGATGACGTCATCAGAAGCCCGAAGCACTTTTCACGACGTCCCGATGACGTCATCAGAAGCCCGAAGCACTTTTCACGACGTCCCGATGACGTCATCAGAAGCCCGAAGCACTTTTCACGACGTCCCGATGACGTCATCAGAAGCCCGAAGCACTTTTCACGACGTCCCGATGACGTCATCAGAAGCCCGAAGCACTTTTCACGACGTCCCGATGACGTCATCAGAAGCCCGGAAGCACTTTCTTCACGATGTCCCGATGACGTCATCAGAAGCCCGAAGCACTTTTCACAATGTCCCAATGACGTCATCAGAAGCCCGAAGCACTTTTCACGACGTCCCTATGACGTCATCAGAAACCCGAAGCACTTTTCACGACGTCCCGATGACGTCATCAGAAGCCCGAAGCACTTTTCACGACGTCCCGATGACGTCATCAGAAGCCCGAAGCACTTTTCACGACGTCCCGATGACGTCATCAGAAGCCCGAAGCAATTTTCACGACGTCCCGATGACGTCATCAGAAGCCCGAAGCACTTTTCACGACGTCCCGATGACGTCATCAGAAGCCCGAAGCACTTTTCACGACGTCCCGATGACGTCATCAGAAGCCCGAAGCACTTTTCACGACGTCCCGATGACGTCATCAGAAGCCCGAAGCACTTTTCACGACGTCCCGATGACGTCATAAGAAGCGCGAAGCACTTTCACGACATCCCGATGACTTCATCAGAAGCCCGAAGCATTTTTCACGACGTCCCGATGACGTCATCAGAAGCCCGAAGCATTTTTCACGACGTCCCGATGACGTCATCAGAAGCCCGAAGCACTTTTCACGACGTCCCGATGACGTCATCAGAAGCCCGAAGCACTTTTCACGACGTCCCGATGACGTCATCAGAAGCCCGAAGCATTTTTCACGACGTCCCGATGACGTCATCAGAAGCCCGAAGCACTTTTCACGACGTCCCGATGACGTCATCAGAAGCCCGAAGCACTTTTCACGACGTCCCGATGACGTCATCAGAAGCCCGAAGCATTTTTTCACGACGTCCCGATGACGTCATCAGAAGCCCGAAGCACTTTTCACGACGTCCCGATGACGTCATCAGAAGCCCGGAGCACTTTTCACGACGTCCCGATGACGTCATCAGAAGCCCGAAGCATTTTTCACGACGTCCCGATGACGTCATCAGAAGCCCGAAGCACTTTTCACGACGTCCCGATGACGTCATCAGAAGCCCGAAGCACTTTTCACGACGTCCCGATGACGTCATCAGAAGCCCGAAGCACTTTTCACGACGTCCCGATGACGTCATCAGAAGCCCGAAGCACTTTTCACGACGTCCCGATGACGTCATCAGAAGCCCGAAGCATTTTTTCACGACGTCCCGATGACGTCATCAGAAGCCCGAAGCACTTTTCACGACGTCCCGATGACGTCATCAGGAGCCCGAAGCACTTTTCACGACGTCCCGATGACGTCATCAGAAGCCCGAAGCACTTTTCACGACGTCCCGATGACGTCATCAGAAGCCCGAAGCACTTTTCACGACGTCCCGATGACGTCATCAGAAGCCCGGAAGCACTTTTCACGACGTCCCGATGACGTCATCAGAAGCCCGGAAGCACTTTTCACGACGTCCCGATGACGTCATCAGAAGCCCGGAAGCACTTTTCACGACGTCCCGATGACGTCATCAGAAGCCCGGAAGCATTTTTCACGACGTCCCGATGACGTCATCAGAAGCCAGAAGCACTTTTTTCACGACGTCCCGATGACGTCATCAGAAGCCCGGAAGCACTTTTCACGCCGTCCCGATGACGTCATCAGAAGCCCGAAGCACTTTTCCCGACGTCCCGATGACGTCATCAGAAGCCCGAAGCACTTTTCACGACGTCCCGATGACGTCATCAGAAGCCCGAAGCACTTTTCACGACGTCCCGATGACGTCATCAGAAGCCCGAAGCACTTTTCACGACGTCCCGATGACGTCATCAGAAGCCCGAAGCACTTTTCACGACGTCCCGATGACGTCATCAGAAGCCCGAAGCATTTTTCACGACGTCCCGATGACGTCATCAGAAGCCCGAAGCACTTTTCACGACGTCCCGATGACGTCATCAGAAGCCCGAAGCACTTTTCACGACGTCCCGATGACGTCATCAAAAGCCCGGAAGCACTTCTCACGACGTCCCGATGACGTCATCAGAAGCCCGAAGCACTTTTCACGACGTCCCGATGACGTCATCAGAAGCCCGAAGCACTTTTCACGACGTCCCGATGACGTCATCAGAAGCCCGAAGCATTTTTCACGACGTCCCGATGACGTCATCAGAAGCCCGAAGCATTTTTCACGACGTCCCGATGACGTCATCAGAAGCCCGAAGCACTTTTCACGACGTCCCGATGACGTCATCAGAAGCCCGAAGCACTTTTCACGACGTCCCGATGACGTCATCAGAAGCCCGAAGCACGTTTCACGACGTCCCGATGACGTCAGCAGAAACCCGGAAGGACTTTTCATGACGTCCCGATGACGTCATCAGAAGCCCGAAGCACTTTTCACGACGTCCCGATGACGTCATCAGAAGCCCGAAGCACTTTTCACGACGTCCCGATGACGTCATCAGAAGCCCGAAGCACTTTTCACGACGTCCCGATGACGTCATCAGAAGCCCGAAGCACTTTTCACGACGTCCCGATGACGTCATCAGAAGCCCGAAGCACTTTTCACGACGTCCCGATGACGTCATCAGAAGCCCGAAGCATTTTTCACGACGTCCCGATGACGTCATCAGAAGCCCGAAGCATTTTTCACGACGTCCCGATGACGTCATCAGAAGCCCGGAGAACTTTTTACGACGTCCCGATGACGTCATCAGAAGCCCGAAGAACTTTTCACGACGTCCCGATGACGTCATCAGTAGCCCGAAGCATTTTTCACGACGTCCCGATGACGTCATCAGAAGCCCGAAGCACTTTTCACGACGTCCCGATGAGGTCATCAGAAGCCCGAAGCACTTTTCACGACGTCCCGATGACGTCATCAGAAGCCCGAAGCACTTTTCACGACGTCCCGATGACGTCATCAGAAGCCCGAAGCACTTTTCACGACGTCCCGATGACGTCATCAGAAGCCCGAAGCACTTTTCACGACGTCCCGATGACGTCATCAGAAGCCCGAAGCACTTTTCACGACGTCCCGATGACGTCATCAGAAGCCCGAAGCATTTTTCACGACGTCCCGATGACGTCATCAGAAGCCCGAAGCACTTTTCACGACGTCCCGATGACGTCATCAGAAGCCCGAAGCACTTTTCACGACGTCCCGATGACGTCATCAGAAGCCTGAAGCACTTTTCACGACGTCCCGATGACGTCATCAGAAGCCCGAAGCACTTTTCACGACGTCCCGATGACGTCATCAGAAGCCCGAAGCACTTTTCACGACGTCCCGATGACGTCATCAGAAGTCCGAAGCATTTTTCACGACGTCCCGATGACGTCATCAGAAGCCCGAAGCACTTTTCACGACGTCCCGATGACGTCATCAGAAGCCCGAAGCACTTTTCACGTCGTCCATATGACGTCATCAGAAGCCCGAAGCACTTTTCACGACGTCCCGATGATGTCATCAGAAGCCCGAAGCCCTTTTCACGACGTCCCGATGATGTCATCAGAAGCCCGAAGCACTTTTCTTCACGACGTCCCGATGACGTCATCAGAAGCCCGAAGCACTTTTCACGACGTCCCGATGACGTCATCAGAAGCCCGAAGCACTTTTTCACGACGTCCCGATGACGTCATCAGAAGCCCGAAGCACTTTTCACGACGTCCCGATGATGTCATCAGAAGCCCGAAGCACTTTTCACGACGTCCCGATGACGTCATCAGAAGCCCGAAGCACTTTTCACGACGTCCCGATGACGTCATCAGAAGCCCGAAGCACTTTTCACGACGTCCCGATGACGTCATCAGAAGCCCGAAGCACTTTTCACGACGTCCCGATGACGTCATCAGAAGCCCGAAGCATTTTTCACGACGTCCCGATGACGTCATCAGAAGCCCGAAGCACTTTTCACGACGTCCCGATGACGTCATCAGAAGCCCGAAGCACTTTTCACGACGTCCCGATGACGTCATCAGAAGCCCGAAGCACTTTTCACGACGTCCCGATGACGTCATCAGAAGCCCGAAGCATTTTTCACGACGTCCCGATGACGTCATCAGAAGCCCGAAGCACTTTTCACGACGTCCCGATGACGTCATCAGAAGCCCGAAGCACTTTTCACGACGTCCCGATGACGTCATCAGAAGCCCGAAGCATTTTTCACGACGTCCCGATGACGTCATCAGAAGCCCGAAGCACTTTTCACGACGTCCCGATGACGTCATCAGAAGCCTGAAGCATTTTTCACGACGTCCCGATGACGTCATCAGAAGCCCGAAGCACTTTTCACGACGTCCCGATGACGTCATCAGAAGCCCGAAGCACTTTTCACGACGTCCCGATGACGTCATCAGAAACCCGGAAAACTTTTCACGACGTCCCGATGACGTCATCAGAAGCCCGAAGCACTTTTCACGACGTCCCGATGACGTCATCAGAAGCCCGAAGCATTTTTCACGACGTCCCGATGACGTCATCAGAAGCCCGAAGCATTTTTCACGACGTCCCGATGACGTCATCAGAAGCCCGAAGCACTTTTCACGACGTCCCGATGACGTCATCAGAAGCCCGAAGCACTTTTCACGACGTCCCGATGACGTCATCAGAAGCCCGAAGCACTTTTCACGACGTCCCGATGACGTCATCAGAAGCCCGAAGCACTTTTCACGACGTCCCGATGACGTCATCAGAAGCCTGAAGCATTTTTCACGACGTCCCGATGACGTCATCAGAAGCCCGAAGCACTTTTCACGACGTCCCGATGACGTCATCAGAAGCCCGAAGCACTTTTCACGACGTCCCGATGACGTCATCAGAAGCCCGAAGCACTTTTCACGACGTCCCGATGACGTCATCAGAAGCCCGAAGCACTTTTCACGACGTCCCGATGACGTCATCAGAAGCCCGAAGCACTTTTCACGACGTCCCGATGACGTCATCAGAAGCCCGAAGCACTTTTCACGACGTCCCGATGACGTCATCAGAAGCCCGAAGCACTTTTCACGACGTCCCGATGACGTCATCAGAAGCCCGAAGCACTTTTCACGACGTCCCGATGACGTCATCAGAAGCCCGAAGCACTTTTCACGACGTCCCGATGACGTCATCAGAAGCCCGAAGCACTTTTCACGACGTCCCGATGACGTCATCAGAAGCACGAAGCACTTTTCACGACGTCCCGATGACGGCATCAGAAGCCCGAAGCATTTTTCACGACGTTCCGATGACGTCATCAGAAGCCCGAAGCATTTTTCACGACGTCCCGATGACGTCATCAGAAGCCCGAAGCACTTTTCACGACGTCCCGATGACGTCATCAGAAGCCCGAAGCACTTTTCACGACGTCCCGATGACGTCATCAGAAGCCCGAAGCATTTTTCACGACGTCCCGATGACGTCATCAGAAGCCCGAAGCATTTTTCACGACGTCCCGATGACGTCATCAGAAGCCCGAAGCACTTTCGCGACGTCCCCATGACTTCATCAGAAGCCCGAAGCATTTTTCACGACGTCCCGATGACGTCATCAGAAGCCCGAAGCACTTTTCACGACGTCCCGATGACGTCATCAGAAGCCCGAAGCACTTTTCACGACGTCCCGATGACGTCATCAGAAGCCCGAAGCACTTTTCACGACGTCCCGATGACTTCATCAGAAGCCCGAAGCACTTTTCACGACATCCCGATGACGTCATCAGAAGCCCGAAGCACTTTTCACGACGTCCCGATGACGTCATCAGAAGCCCGAAGCACTTTTCACGACGTCCCGATGACGTCATCAGAAGCCCGAAGCACTTTTCACGACGTCCCGATGACGTCATCAGAAGCCCGAAGCACTTTTCACGACGTCCCGATGACGTCATCAGAAGCCCGAAGCACTTTTCACGACGTCCCGATGACGTCATCAGAAGCCCGAAGCACTTTTCACGACGTCCCGATGACGTCATCAGAAGCCCGAAGCACTTTTCACGACGTCCCGATGACGTCATAAGAAGCCCGAAGCATTTTTCACGACGTCCCGATGACGTCATCAGAAGCCCGAAGCACTTTTCACGACGTCCCGATGACGTCATCAGAAGCCCAAAGCACTTTTCACAACGTCCCGATGACGTCATCAGAAGCCCGAAGCATTTTTCACGACGTCCCGATGACGTCATCTGAAGCCCAAAGCACTTTTCACGACGTCCCGACGACGTCATCAGAAGCCCGAAGCACTTTCACGACGTCCTGATGACGTCATCAGAAGCATAAAGCACTTTTCACGACGTCCCGATGACGTCATCAGAAGCCCGAAGCACTTTTCACGACGTCCCGATGACGTCATCAGAAGCCCGAAGCACTTTTCACGACGTCCCGATGACGTCATCAGAAGCCCGAAGCACTTTTCACGACGTCCCGATGACGTCATCAGAAGCCCGAAGCACTTTTCACGACGTCCCGATGACGTCATCAGAAGCCCGAAGCACTTTTCACGACGTCCCGATGACGTCATCAGAAGCCCGAAGCATTTTTCACGACGTCCCGATGACGTCATCAGAAGCCCGAAGCATTTTTCACGACGTCCCGATGACGTCATCAGAAGCCCGAAGCACTTTTCACGACGTCCCGATGACGTCATCAGAAGCCCGAAGCACTTTTCACGACGTCCCGATGACGTCATCAGAAGCCCGAAGCATTTTTCACGACGTCCCGATGACGTCATCAGAAGCCCGAAGCACTTTTCACGACGTCCCGATGACGTCATCAGAAGCCCGAAGCACTTTTCACGACGTCCCGATGACGTCATCAGAAGCCCGAAGCACTTTTCACGACGTCCCGATGACGTCATCAGAAGCCCGAAGCACTTTTCACGACGTCCCGATGACGTCATCAGAAGCCCGAAGCACTTTTCACGACGTCCCGATGACGTCATCAGAAGCCCGAAGCACTTTTCACGACGTCCCGATGACGTCATCAGAAGCCCGAAGCATTTTTCACGACGTCCCGATGACGTCATCAGAAGCCCGAAGCACTTTTCACGACGTCCCGATGACGTCATCAGAAGCCCGAAGCACTTTTCACGACGTCCCGATGACGTCATCAGAAGCCCGAAGCATTTTTCACGACGTCCCGATGACGTCATCAGAAGCCCGAAGCACTTTTCACGACGTCCCGATGACGTCATCAGAAGCCAGGAAGCATTTTTCCCGACGTCCCGATGACGTCATCAGAAGCCCGAAGCACTTTTCACGACGTCCCGATGACGTCATCAGAAGCCCGAAGCACTTTTCACGACGTCCCGATGACGTCATCAGAAGCCCGAAGCACTTTTCACGACGTCCCGATGACGTCATCAGAAGCCTGAAGCACTTTCCACGACGTCCCGATGACGTCATCAGAAGCCCGAAGCATTTTTTACGACGTCCCGATGACGTCATCAGAAGCCCGAAGCATTTTTCACGACGTCCCGATGACGCCATCAGAAGCCCGAAGCACTTTTCACGACGTCCCGATGACGTCATCAGAAGCCCGAAGCACTTTTCACGACGTCCCGATGACGTCATCAGAAGCCCGAAGCACTTTTCACGACGTCCCGATGACGTCATCAGAAGCCCGAAGCACTTTTCACGACGTCCCGATGACGTCATCAGAAGCCCGAAGCATTTTTCACGACGTCCCGATGACGTCATCAGAAGCCCGAAGCACTTTTCACGACGTCCCGATGACGTCATCAGAAGCCCGAAGCACTTTTCACGACGTCCCGATGACGTCATCAGAAGCCCGAAGCACTTTTCACGACGTCCCGATGACGTCATCAGAAGCCCGAAGCACTTTTCACGACGTCCCGATGACGTCATCAGAAGCCCGAAGCATTTTTCACGACGTCCCGATGACGTCATCAGAAGCCCGAAGCATTTTTTCACGACGTCCCGATGACGTCATCAGAAGCCCGAAGCACTTTTCACGACGTCCCGATGACGTCATCAGAAGCCCGAAGCATTTTTCACGACGTCCCGATGACGTCATCAGAAGCCCGAAGCACTTTTCACGACGTCCCGATGACGTCATCAGAAGCCCGAAGCACTTTTCACGACGTCCCGATGACGTCATCAGAAGCCCGAAGCACTTTTCACGACGTCCCGATGACGTCATCAGAAGCACGAAGCTTTTTTCACGACGTCCCGATGACGTCATCAGAAGCCCGAAGCACTTTTCACGACGTCCCGATGACGTCATCAGAAGCCAGATGCACTTTTCACGACGTCCCGATGACGTCAACAGAAGCCCGAAGCATTTTTCACGACGTCCCGATGACGTCATCAGAAGCCCGAAGCACTTTCACGATGTCCCGACGACGTCATCAGAAGCCCGAAGAACTTTTCACGACGTCCCGATGACGTCATCAGAAGCACGAAGCTTTTTTCACGACGTCCCGATGACGTCATCAGAAGCCCGAAGCACTTTTCACGACGTCCCGATGACGTCATCAGAAGCCCGAAGCACTTTTCACGACGTCCCGATGACGTCATCAGAAGCCCGAAGCACTTTTCACGACGTCCCGATGACGTCATCAGAAGCCCGAAGCACTTTTCACGACGTCCCGATGACGTCATCAGAAGCCTGAAGCATTTTTCACGACGTCCCGATGACGTCATCAGAAGCCCGAAGCATTTTTCACGACGTTCCGATGACGTCATCAGAAGCCCGAAGCACTTTTCACGACGTCCCGATGACGTCATCAGAAGCCCGAAGGACTTTTCATAACCTACCGATGACGTCATCAGAAGCCCGAAGCATTTTTCACGACGTCCCGATGACGTCATCAGAAGCCCGAAGCACTTTTCACGACGTCCCGATGACGTCATCAGAAGCCCGAAGCACTTTTCACGACGTCCCGATGACGTCATCAGAAGCCCGAAGCATTTTTCACGACGTCCCGATGACGTCATCAGAAGCCCGAAGCACTTTTCACGACGTCCCGATGACGTCATCAGAAGCCCGAAGCACTTTTCACGACGTCCCGATGACGTCATCAGAAGCCCGAAGCACTTTTCACGACGTCCCGATGACGTCAACAGAAGCCCGAAGCATTTTTCACGACGTCCCGATGACGTCATCAGAAGCCCGAAGCACTTTTCACGACGTCCCGATGACGTCAACAGAAGCCCGAAGCATTTTTCACGACGTCCCGATGACGTCATCAGAAGCCCGAAGCACTTTTCACGACGTCCCGATGACGTCATCAGAAGCCAGATGCACATTTCACGACGTCCCGATAACGTCATCAGAAGCCAGATGCACTTTTCACGACGTCCTCAGAAGCCCGAAGCACTTTTCACGACGTCCCGATGACGTCATCAGAAGCCCGAAGCACTTTTCACGACGTCCCGACGACGTCATCAGAAGCCCGAAGCACTTTTCACGACGTCCCGATGACGTCATCAGAAGCCCGAAGCATTTTTCACGACGTCCCGATGACGTCATCAGAAGCCCGAAGCACTTTTCACGACGTCCCGATGACGTCATCAGAAGCCCGAAGCACTTTTCACGACGTCCCGATGACGTCATCAGAAGCCAGAAGCATTTTTCACGACGTCCCGATGACGTCATCAGAAGCCCGAAGCATTTTTCACGACGTCCCGATGACGTCATCAGAAGCCCGAAGCACTTTTCACGACGTCCCGATGACGTCATCAGAAGCCCGAAGCACTTTTCACGACGTCCCGATGACGTCATCAGAAGCCCGAAGCACTTTTCACGACGTCCCGATGACGTCATCAGAAGCCCGAAGCATTTTTCACGACGTCCCGATGACGTCATCAGAAGCCCGAAGCACTTTTCACGACGTCCCGATGACGTCATCAGAAGCCAGAAGCACTTTTCACGACGTCCCGATGACGTCATCAGAAGCCCGAAGCACTTTTCACGACGTCCCGATGACGTCATCAGAAGCCCGAAGCACTTTTCACGACGTCCCGATGACGTCATCAGAAGCCCGAAGCATTTTCACGACGTCCCGATGACGTCATCAGAAGCCCGAAGCACGTTTCACAATGTCCCGGTGACGTCATCAGAAGCCCGAAGCACTTTTCACGACGTCCTGATGAAGTTATCAGGAACCAGAAGCACTTTTCACGACGTCCCGATGACGTCATCAGAAGCCCGAAGCACTTTTCACGACGTCCCGATGACGTCATCAGAAGCCCGAAGCATTTTTCACGACGTCCCGATGACGTCATCAGAAGCCCGAAGCACTTTTCACGACGTCCCGATGACGTCATCAGAAGCCCGAAGCATTTTTCACGACGTCCCGATGACGTCATCAGATGCCGGAAGCATTTTTCACGACGTCCCGATGACGTCATCAGAAACCCGAAGCACTTTTCACGACGTCGCAATGACGTCATCAGAAGCCCGGAGCACTTTTCACGACGTCCCGATGACGTCATCAGAAGCCCGAAGAACTTTTCACGACGTCCCGATGACGTCATCAGAAGCCTGAAGAATTTTTCACGACGTCCCGATGACGTCATCAGAAGCCCGAAGCACTTTTCACGACGTCCCGATGACGTCATCAGAAGCCCGAAGCATTTTTTCACGACGTCCCGATGACGTCATCAGAAGCCCGAAGCATTTTTCACGACGTCCCGATGACGTCATCAGAAGCCCGAAGCATTTTTCACGACGTCCCGATGACGTCATCAGAAGCCCGAAGCACTTTTCACGACGTCCCGATGACGTCATCAGAAGCCCGAAGCACTTTTCACGACGTCCCGATGACGTCATCAGAAGCCAGAAGCACTTTTCACGACGTCCCGATGACGTCATCAGAAGCCCGAAGCATTTTTCACGACGTCCCGATGACGTCATCAGAAGCCCGAAGCACTTTTCACGACGTCCCGATGACGTCATCAGAAGCCCGAAGCACTTTTCACGACGTCCCGATGACGTCATCAGAAGCCCGAAGCACTTTTCACGACGTCCCGATGACGTCATCAGAAGCCCGAAGCACTTTTCACGACGTCCCGATGACGTCATCAGAAGCCCGAAGCACTTTTCACGACGTCCCGATGACGTCATCAGAAGCCCGAAGCATTTTTCACGACGTCCCGATGACGTCATCAGAAGCCCGAAGCACTTTTCACGACGTCCCGATGACGTCATCAGAAGCCAGAAGCATTTTTCACGACGTCCCGATGACGTCATCAGAAGCCCGAAGCATTTTTCACGACGTCCCGATGACGTCATCAGAAGCCCGAAGCACTTTTCACGACGTCCCGATGACGTCATCAGAAGCCCGAAGCACTTTTCACGACGTCCCGATGACGTCATCAGAAGCCCGAAGCACTTTTCACGACGTCCCGATGACGTCATCAGAAGCCCGAAGCATTTTTCACGACGTCCCGATGACGTCATCAGAAGCCCGAAGCACTTTTCACGACGTCCCGATGACGTCATCAGAAGCCCGAAGCACTTTTCACGACGTCCCGATGACGTCATCAGAAGCCCGAAGCACTTTTCACGACGTCCCGATGACGTCATCAGAAGCCCGAAGCACTTTTCACGACGTCCCGATGACGTCATCAGAAGCCCGAAGCACTTTTCACGACGTCTCGATGACGTCATCAGAAGCCCGAAGCACTTTTCACGACGTCCCGATGACGTCATCAGAAGCCAGAAGCACTTTTCACGACGTCCCGATGACGTCATCAGAAGCCCGAAGCACTTTTCACGACGTCCCGATGACGTCATCAGAAGCCCGAAGCACTTTTCACGACGTCCCGATGACGTCATCAGAAGCCCGAAGCACTTTTCACGACGTCCCGATGACGTCATCAGAAGCCCGAAGCACTTTTCACGACGTCCCGATGACGTCATCAGAAGCCCGAAGCACTTTTCACGACGTCCCGATGACGTCATCAGAAGGCCGAAGCACCTTTCACGACGTCCCGATGACGTCATCAGAAGCCCGAAGCATTTTTCACGACGTCCCGATGACGTCATCAGAAGCCCGAAGCACTTTTCACGACGTCCCGATGACGTCATCAGAAGCCCGAAGCACTTTTCACGACGTCCCGATGACAGCATCAGAAGCCCGAAGCACTTTTTCACGACGTCCCGATGACGTCATCAGAAGCCCGAAGCATTTTTCACGACGTCCCGATGACGTCATCAGAAGCCCGAAGCACTTTTCACGACGTCCCGATGACGTCATCAGAAGCCAGATGCACTTTTCACGACGTCCCGATGACGTCATCAGAAGCCAGATGCACTTTTCACGACGTCCCGATGACGTCATCAGAAGCCCGAAGCATTTTTCACGACGTCCCGATGACGTCATCAGAAGCCCGAAGCACTTTTCACGACGTCCCGATGACGTCATCAGAAGCCCGAAGCATTTTTCACGACGTCCCGATGACGTCATCAGAAGCCCGAAGCACTTTTCACGACGTCCCGATGACGTCATCAGAAGCCCGAAGCACTTTTCACGACGTCCCGATGACGTCATCAGAAGCCCGAAGCACTTTTCACGACGTCCCGATGACGTCATCAGAAGCCCGAAGCACTTTTCACGACGTCCCGTTGACGTCATCAGAAGCCCGAAGCTTTTTTCACGACGTCCCGATGACGCCATCCGAAGCCATATGCACTTTTCACGACCTCCCGATGACGTCATCAGAAGCCCGAAGCACTTTTCACGACGTCCCGATGACGTCATTCGAAGCCCGAAGAATTTTTCACGACGTCCCGATGACGTTACCAGAAGCCCGAAGCACTTTTCACGACATCCCGATGACGTCACCAGAAGCATTTTTCACGACGTACCGATGACGTCATCATAAGCCCGAAGCATTTTTCACGACGTCCCGATGACGTCATCAGAAGCCCGAAGCACTTTTCACGACGTCCCGATGACGTCATCAGAAGCACGAAGCAATTTTCACGACGTCCCGATGACGTCATCAGAAGCCCGAAGCATTTTTCACGACGTCCCGATGGCGTCATCAGAAGCCCGAAGCATTTTTCACGACGTCCCGATGACGTCATCAGAAGCCCGAAGCACTTTTCACGACGTCCCGATGACGTCATCAGAAGCCCGAAGCATTTTTCACGACGTCCCGATGACGTCATCAGAAGCCCGAAGCACTTTTCACGACGTCCCGATGACGTCATCAGAAGCCCGAAGCACTTTTCACGACGTCCCGATGACGTCATCAGAAGCCCGAAGCACTTTTCACGACGTCCCGATGACGTCATCAGAAGCCCGAAGCATTTTTCACGACGTCCCGATGACGTCATCAGAAGCCCGAAGCACTTTTCACGACGTCCCGATGACGTCATCAGAAGCCCGAAGCATTTTTCACGACGTCCCGATGACGTCACCAGAACCAAGAAGCACTTTTCTCGACGTCCCGATGACGACATCAGAAGGCCGTAGCACTTTTCACGCCGTCCCGTTGACGTCATCAGAAGCCGGAAGCACTTTTCACCACGTCCCGATGACGTCATCAGAAGCCCGAAGCACTTTTCACGACGTCCCGATGACGTCATCAGAAGCCCTAAGCACTTTTCACGACGTCCCGATGACGTCATCAGAAGCCCGAAGCATTTTTCACGACGTCCCGATGACGTCATCAGAAGCCCGAAGCATTTTTCACGACGTCCCGATGACGTCATCAGAAGCCAAAAGCATTTTTCACGACGTCCCGATGACGTCATCAGAAGCCAGAAGCACTTTTCACGACGTCCCGATGACGTCATCAGGAGCCCGAAGCATTTTTCACGACGTCCCGATGACGTCATCAGAAGCCCGAAGCACTTTTCACGACGTCCCGATGACGTCATCAGAAGCCCGAAGCACTTTTCACGACGTCCCGATGACGTCATCAGAAGCCCGAAGCACTTTTCACGACGTCCCGATGACGTCATCAGAAGCCCGAAGCATTTTTCACGACGTCCCGATGACGTCATCAGAAGCCCGAAGCACTTTTCACGACGTCCCGATGACGTCATCAGAAGCCCGAAGCACTTTTCACGACGTCCCGATGACGTCATCAGAAGCCCGAAGCACTTTTCACGACGTCCCGATGACGTCATCAGAAGCCCGAAGCATTTTTCACGACGTCCCGATGACGTCACCAGAAGCCCGAAGCACTTTCACGACATCCCGATGCCGCCATCAGCAGCCAGAAGCACTTTTCACGACGTCCCGATGACGTCATCAGAAGCCCGAAGCACTTTTCACGACGTCCCGATGACGTCATCAGAAGCCCGAAGCACTTTTCACGACGTCCCGATGACGTCATCAGAAGCCCGAAGCACTTTTTCACGACGTCCCGATGACGTCATCAGAAGCCCGAAGCATTTTTCACGACGTCCCGATGACGTCATCAGAAGCCCGGAAGCATTTTTCACGACGTCCCGATGACGTCATCAGAAGCCAGAAGCACTTTTCACGACGTCCCGATGACGTCATCAGAAGCCCGAAGCACCTTTCACGACGTCCCGATGACGTCATCAGAAGCCCGAAGCACTTTTCACGACGTCCCGATGACGTCATCAGAAGCCCGAAGCACTTTTCACGACGTCCCGATGACGTCATCAGAAGCCCGAAGCACTTTTCACGACGTCCCGATGACGTCATCAGAAGCCCGAAGCATTTTTCACGACGTCCCGATGACGTCATCAGAAGCCCGAAGCACTTTTCACGACGTCCCGATGACGTCATCAGAAGCCAGAAGCACTTTTCACGACGTCCCGATGACGTCATCAGAAGCCCGAAGCATTTTTCACGACGTCCCGATGACGTCATCAGAAGCCCGAAGCACTTTTCACGACGTCCCGATGACGTCATCAGAAGCCCGAAGCACTTTTCACGACGTCCCGATGACGTCATCAGAAGCCCGAAGCATTTTTCACGACGTCCCGATGACGTCATCAGAAGCCAGATGCATTTTTCACGACGTCCCGATGACGTCATCAGAAGCCCGAAGCACTTTTCACGACGTCCCGATGACGTCATCAGAAGCCAGATGCACTTTTCACGACGTCCCGATGACGTCATCAGAAGCCCGAAGCACTTTTCACGACGTCCCGATGACGTCATCAGAAGCCCGAAGCACTTTTCACGACGTCCCGATGACGTCATCAGAAGCCCGAAGCATTTTTCACGACGTCCCGATGACGTCATCAGAAGCCCGAAGCATTTTTCACGACGTCCCGATGACGTCATCAGAAGCCAGATGCACTTTTCACGACGTCCCGATGACGTCATCAGAAGCCCGAAGCATTTTTCACGACGTCCCGATGACGTCATCAGAAGCCTGAAGCATTTTTCACGACGTCCCGATGACGTCATCAGAAGCCCGAAGCATTTTTCACGACGTCCCGATGACGTCATCAGAAGCCAGATGCACTTTTCACGACGTCCCGATGACGTCATCAGAAGCCCGAAGCATTTTTCACGACGTCCCGATGACGTCATCAGAAGCCCGAAGCATTTTTCACGACGTCCCGATGACGTCATCAGAAGCCAGATGCACTTTTCACGACGTCCCGATGACGTCATCAGAAGCCCGAAGCACTTTTCACGACGTCCCGATGACGTCATCAGAAGCCCGAAGCACTTTTCACGACGTCCCGATGACGTCATCAGAAGCCCGAAGCATTTTTCACGACGTCCCGATGACGTCATCAGAAGCCCGAAGCACTTTTCACGACGTCCCGATGACGTCATCAGAAGCCCGAAGCACTTTTCACGACGTCCCGATGACGTCATCAGAAGCCCGAAGCACTTTTCACGACGTCCCGATGACGTCATCAGAAGCCCGAAGCATTTTTCACGACGTCCCGATGACGTCATCAGAAGCCCGAAGCATTTTTCACGACGTCCCGATGACGCCATCAGAAGCCAGATGGACTTTTCACGAGGTCCCGATGACGTCATCAGAAGCCAGATGCACTTTTCACGACGTCCCGATGACGTCATCAGAAGCCCGAAGCACTTTTCACGACGTCCCGATGACGTCATCAGAAGCCCTAAGCACTTTTCACGACGTCCCGATGACGCCACCAGAAGCCTGAAGCATTTTTCACGACGTACCGATGGCGTCATCAGAAGCCCGAAGCATTTTTCACGACGTCCCGATGACGCCATCAGAAGCCAGATGGACTTTTCACGAGGTCCCGATGACGTCATCAGAAGCCAGAAGCAATTTTCACGACGTACCGATGACGTCATCAGAAGCCCGAAGCACTTTTCACGACGTCCCGATGACGTCATCAGAAGCCCGGAGCACTTTTCACGACGTCCCGATGACGTCATCAGAAGCCCTAAGCGCTTTTCACGACGTCCCGATGACGTCATCAGAAGCCCGAAGCATTTTTCACGACGTCCCGATGACGTCATCAGAAGCCCGAAGCACTTTTCACGACGTCCCGATGACGTCATCAGAAGCCAGATGCACTTTTCACGACGTCCCGATGACGTCATCAGAAGCCCTAAGCGCTGTTCACGACGTCCCGATGACGTCATCAGAAGCCCGAAGCATTTTTCACGACGTCCCGATGACGTCATCAGAAGCCCGAAGCACTTTTCACGACGTCCCGATGACGTCATCAGAAGCCAGATGCACTTTTCACGACGTCTCGATGACGTCATCAGAAGCCGGAAGCATTTTTCACGACGTCCCAATGACGTCATCAGAAGCCCGAAGCATTTTTCACGACGTTCCGATGACGCCATCAGAAGCCAGATGAACTTTTCACGACGTCCCGATGACGTCATCAGAAGCCAGATGCACTTTTCACGAGGTCCCGATGACGTCATCAGAAGCCAGATGCACTTTTCACGACGTCCCGATGACGTCATCAGAAGCCCGAAGCACTTTTCACGACGTCCCGATGACGTCATCAGAAGCCCTAAGCACTTTTCACGACGTCCCGATGACGTCATCAGAAGCCCGAAGCACTTTTCACAACGTCCCGATGACGTCAACAGAAGCCCGAAGCATTTTTCACGACGTCCCGATGACGCCATCAGAAGCCAGATGCACTTTTCACGACGTCCCGATGACGTCATCAGAAGCCCGAAGCACTTTTCACGACGTCTCGATGACGTCATCAGAAGCCTGAAGCATTTTTCACGACGTACCGATGGCGTCATCAGAAGCCCGAAGCATTTTTCACGACGTCCCGATGACGCCATCAGAAGCCAGATGGACTTTTCACGAGGTCCCGATGACGTCATCAGAAGCCCGAAGCAATTTTCACGACGTACCGATGGCGTCATCAGAAGCCCGAAGCATTTTTCACGACGTCCCAATGACGTCATCAGAAGCCCGAAGCATTTTTCACGACGTTCCGATGACGCCATCAGAAGCCCGAAGCACTTTTCACGACGTCCCGATGACGTCATCAGAAGCCCGAAGCACTTTTCACGACGTCTCGATGACGTCATCAGAAGCCAGATGCATTTTTCACGACGTACCGATGGCGTCATCAGAAGCCCGAAGCATTTTTCACGACGTCCCGATGATGTCATCAGAAGCCCGAAGCACTTTTCACAACGTCCCGATGACGTGAGCAGAAGCCCGAAGCACTTTTCACGACGTCCCGATGACGTCATCAGAAGCCCGAAGCACTTTTCACGACGTCCCGAAGACGTCAACAGAAGCCCGAAGCATTTTTCACGACGTCCCGATGAGGTCAGCAGAAGCCCGAAGCACTTTTCACGACGTCCCGATGACGTCATCAGAAGCCAGATGCACTTTTCACGACGTCCCGATGACGTCAGCAGAAGCCCGAAGCACTTTTCACGACGTCCCGATGACGTCATCAGAAGCCAGATGCACTTTTCACGACGTCCCGATGACGTCAAGAGAAGCCCGAAGCATTTTTCACGACGTCCCGATGATGTCATCAGAAGCCCGAAGCACTTTTCACAACGTCCCGATGACGTGAGCAGAAGCCCGAAGCACTTTTCACGACGTCCCGATGACGCCATCAGAAGCCAGATGGACTTTTCACGAGGTCCCGATGACGTCATCAGAAGCCAGATGCACTTTTCACGACGTCCCGATGACGTCATCAGAAGCCCGAAGCACTTTTCACGACGTCCCGATGACGTCATCAGAAGCCCTAAGCACTTTTCACGACGTCCCGATGACGCCACCAGAAGCCTGAAGCATTTTTCACGACGTACCGATGGCGTCATCAGAAGCCCGAAGCATTTTTCACGACGTCCCGATGACGCCATCAGAAGCCAGATGGACTTTTCACGAGGTCCCGATGACGTCATCAGAAGCCCGAAGCAATTTTCACGACGTACCGATGGCGTCATCAGAAGCCTGAAGCATTTTTCACGACGTACCGATGGCGTCATCAGAAGCCCGAAGCATTTTTCACGACGTCCCGATGACGCCATCAGAAGCCAGATGGACTTTTCACGAGGTCCCGATGGCGTCATCAGAAGCCCGAAGCATTTTTCACGACGTCCCAATGACGTCATCAGAAGCCCGAAGCATTTTTCACGACGTTCCGATGACGCCATCAGAAGCCCGAAGCACTTTTCACGACGTCCCGATGACGTCATCAGAAGCCCGAAGCACTTTTCACGACGTCTCGATGACGTCATCAGAAGCCAGATGCATTTTTCACGACGTACCGATGGCGTCATCAGAAGCCCGAAGCATTTTTCACGACGTCCCGATGATGTCATCAGAAGCCCGAAGCACTTTTCACAACGTCCCGATGACGTGAGCAGAAGCCCGAAGCACTTTTCACGACGTCCCGATGACGTCATCAGAAGCCCGAAGCACTTTTCACAACGTCCCGAAGACGTCAACAGAAGCCTGAAGCATTTTTCACGACGTCCCGATGAGGTCAGCAGAAGCCCGAAGCACTTTTCACGACGTCCCGATGACGTCATCAGAAGCCAGATGCACTTTTCACGACGTCCCGATGACGTCATCAGAAGCCCGAAGCACTTTTCACGACGTCCCGATGACGTCATCAGAAGCCCGAAGCACTTTTCACGACGTCCCGATGACGTCATCAGAAGCCAGATGCACTTTTCACGACGTCCCGATGACGTCAAGAGAAGCCCGAAGCATTTTTCACGACGTCCCGATGATGTCATCAGAAGCCCGAAGCACTTTTCACAACGTCCCGATGACGTGAGCAGAAGCCCGAAGCACTTTTCACGACGTCCCGATGACGTCATCAGAAGCCCGAAGCACTTTTCACGACGTCCCGATGACGTCAACAGAAGCCCGAAGCATTTTTCACGACGTCCCGATGACGTCATCAGAAGCCCGAAGCATTTTTCACGACGTCCCGATAACGCCATCAGAAGCCAGATGGACTTTTCACGAGGTCCCGATGACGTCATCAGAAGCCAGATGCACTTTTCACGACGTCTCGATGACGTCATCAGAAGCCCGAAGCACTTTTCACGACGTCCCGATGACGTCATCAGAAGCCCTAAGCACTTTTCCCGACGTCCCGATGACGTCACCAGAAGCCTGAAGCATTTTTCACGACGTACCGATGGCGTCATCAGAAGCCCGAAGCATTTTTCACGACGTCCCGATGACGCCATCAGAAGCCAGATGGACTTTTCACGAGGTCCCGATGACGTCATCAGAAGCCAGAAGCAATTTTCACGACGTACCGATGGCGTCATCAGAAGCCCGAAGCATTTTTCACGAGAAGCCCGGAGCACTTTTCACGACGTCCCGATGACGTCATCAGAAGCCCTAAGCGCTTTTCACGACGTCCCGATGACGTCATCAGAAGCCCGAAGCATTTTTCACGACGTCCCGATGACGTCATCAGAAGCCCGAAGCACTTTTCACGACGTCCCGATGACGTCATCAGAAGCCAGATGCACTTTTCACGACGTCCCGATGACGTCATCAGAAGCCCTAAGCGCTGTTCACGACGTCCCGATGACGTCATCAGAAGCCCTAAGCACTTTTCCCGACGTCCCGATGACGTCACCAGAAGCCTGAAGCATTTTTCACGACGCACCGATGGCGTCATCAGAAGCCCGAAGCATTTTTCACGACGTCCCGATGACGCCATCAGAAGCCAGATGGACTTTTCACGACATCCTAAACTCATCCTCGTAAAATGCCACAACGGTTTGTTTTCGATGTTAAGAAGTGTTGACCAAGAAAATTACTGTCAGGGAATATTGTTCACTTTTTGTAGACTCTCCTTATTCTTCTTGCCTATTGTTCACTTTTTGTTGGAACGTTTCTGACGCCAACCAAACCTCTTTCTTTCATGATGACTGACTCATGTGGCACGCGACTCGTAAGGGATCTTTCATAGTCCTCACCTTAAGGCCTAGTGCATACTTGCGTCGCGGCGACGATGTCGTGGTGTAGGAACTGGTACAACCCGTTGCGCCCAGCGCAGGACTCAATCGCGCCTAGCCCTGACAGCCGTCGCACGCGGCGAATCCCTCAGACAAAAACCCTCTCCACGCCCCGCTGAAGAGCCGGCGTCGCCAACGGGATAGTGGCCGTAGAGCCCAAAATCCGAAGTTTTGTAGCCCGCGGTAGTGGCCTACACGGCCGTGGTAGTGACTTCAGTGAGCGAGCAGTTGCTTCGTACCCGGGCGACAAGCCCCTCTGAATTTATTGTTTTCCAAAAACATACACAAGCACCGGTGCGCAACGCAGCTAGCATACCGACTTGCGACGCGGCCGGCACGCCAACACGCAACGCTGCCAGTACTCCGGGAAACAACTGGGGCCGCCAGCGGTTGAGCTTTCAATGGTCAGGCGGCCAAGCACCTCAAACTTGGGCAACTAAACCGACGGCACTCGACCATTTGTTGCTAAATAAAAAAAACGACACAGAATGCCGTTTTGCAGAAAAAGAATGCTCGATATTTATCTTATAAAACAGCCGTCCTGCGGCCTCGGCCCGGCCAATGCCACCGACCGTTCTGCTCGATAAATGCCTTCAAATCCACCATTTATCTCTTTCGGGAGAATTCCCTGCGCCTCATTCGATCGAATTTTCATTCTAGGCGTTGCTATTTCTCATGTAGTCAGAAACAAGCCAGGATTTCAACTTCTGGAAGGGTTGCGATGGTTGCTTCGTTCGGCGTTAGGGGGTCCGGATCTAAGCTTTTTCACCCTTGACAGGTGAGAAAAACAAGCAATATTGACAAAAGAAGTATTAGTCAATTCTGACCTTGACGTGTACAAATAAGGGGAAGTGTTTAAGTTGGTGTTTAGTTAGAATGTTCATAAACAATGGAATGGTCAAAAGTCATATACTGTGCTTCTCTGGGCCAAATTCCGGTCCGCAATTGCGTCTCGACACGCTTAGCGGCCGCGCGCTTCCGAATCGGAAGAGGTTCCAGGGCCGCAGCCGCCGATCTGTTGACTCTAGGTGGGTTTATGAAACTAAAAACATAAAAAAATTGGAGAAAACCGTATAAAAAAGCCGCATCGAGTCGGCTTTGGCGCTGGAAATCCGACTGACTCGAGCGCGTGCGGCCGCAAAGCGTGTCGAGACGCAATTGCGGACCGGAATTTGGCCCAGATAAGCACAGTAAAGCATTATAAGGAAGGTTCTCAGAAAGATGAAATTCCAGAACCATAGATATACAGGTTTTCCAACACTCTGAATAAGCTAGTGGCAGTGAAAACCGCAAGGCGTTACGCCGGAAAGCGGTATCGTTAAAAACTGAGGTGCTCATAAAAATGAAACGCACTGTATAGCCAACCGTTTCTTGAATAGTTTGTTCGCTTCCCTATTCGACAGTTTAGTTCAATCCCAAAAGAAAGATAGAATATTCTTCACTTCCGCACTGCCGTTCAGTCCGCAAAATGCGCTTGATTGCGAAATCGTGCTGCGGCGCGGTTGCGAGTATCCTCAGACAGGGATGTGGGATCACCAGGGCACCAAAGGCTAAAAGCGCCCGGGTGATCCCACATCCTTGTCTGATGTTCGCAACCGCGCCGCAGCAAGATTTCGCAATCAGGGTGCACTTTGCGGACTGAACGGCAGTTCGGAGGTGAACTGTACGTTAGCTTAAGTGATGTAGCCTTTTTCTCGAAAGTAGTGACTCACTCGAAAATTTGAATGGAAAAATTCGAAAAATTATTGGACAGTCGATTGAAAAAGTCGACTTTTCATTCGAAAAGTCGAATATTCAAAAAGTTCAACATCCCGAATTATTCGAAAAATCGAATATTCGAAAAGTTCAAAATTCCGAATTATTCGAAAAGTCGAATATTCGAAAAGCTCAAAATCACGAATTATTCGAAAATTCGAATACTCAAAAAGTTCAAAATCCCGAATATTTCGAGAAGTCGAATATCCGAAAAGTTCAAAATCCCGAATTATTCGGAAAGTCGAATATTCGAAAACTTCAAAATTCCGAATTATTCGAAAAGTCGAATATTCGAAAAAAATGTGAAAATGTAAAAGTATGCTACGTACCCCCTACCAACTTACCTGTCTGCCAAATTAATTGCAGCGACCATTGGCAGTGGCTATTAGCAGTGAGGATATTAGCAGTGAGGACTGAAAAGCGTGACGGCCCACGGCCTACGGCGCACACCATGAAAATTTCTTAAGCTTTCGGGCTCACAACTTTGTTATTTGTAAGCCGATTTGGCTGAAATTTGGACAGCAGGTGTCATCTGGACCCCTTCACTCATATCCAGAGGGAAATCTTCAGAAATTCGGCGGTAAATCCCATCCTGGGAGTGGTGCCGCCCCGGGTCTGCACATCCGAGTCTCAACTCGGAAGGAGGGCCAGATGCACCCTGGCATCGCTGCGCTATGGTCACTCTACTATGCTTATGGCATATGTTAGCAAGATTGACAGCACCAAATCGGACGTTTGCCCAGACTGTGGATGCCACGGCCACGATACGGCACATTTGTTTGATTGTCCGGAGAGACCAACCGCGCTGACCACAATGGACCTATGGACGAATCCATTATTGGTCGCCCAGTTCCTCAACCTATGAGAGTACCCTCGACGTGGCTGCAAAGAAGAAGAAGAGAAAAAATTCTGTTTTAAAGATTCTATAAACTATTTTATAAAATTCTAAGTGATCACAAAGCCTAGGCAAAACCAAACCTCTCCAGCCGCTTCGCGGCTGGAGCGATAAAAAAATTGTGGTTGGGTAGTTTTAGACTGAATTTTTAAGGGGAGGATACTTGGAGACAGGGTCTCTCTACAAACCGAGGGAGAAATTTTCATCACTATGTCGCGCCCATTGCTGCTCTAATTCCACTCGGAACCTCTTCGATTGCATTGAGTAGCGTAACGCTTCGAACTGCGAAAACAGGACAACTCCCACCCGGTGTATAGAGAGCACCAAAGCCGGATACTTGGACAAGGTGGCCATTCCAAAGGGGATACACATTTCTAAAACCATTTTTTGACGCAGAAAGCGGGTGTGCCCACTAGAGTGTTGCCCGAATATTCGTTTATTCGAATAATATTCGAATATTCGAATGATTCGAATATTCGAATATTCAAAGAAGTGGATTATTCGGGTTATTCGAATAATCGAATATTCAAAGAATTGGAATATTCGTTTATTCGAATATTCAAAGAAGTGAAATATTCGGTTTATTCGAATATTCAGCACGAATAATTTGAACAGTCGACAAGATCGCACTTCATTTTGCCCTGATTTTACATTTCAAACATCTTAGCGTAGTGACTACTAATTTCTCACAATTCTTCGGTACCTCATAAATATAAAGTTACTGTGCTTATCTGGGTTAAATTCCATTCCGAAATTGCGTCTCGACACGCTTTGCGGCCGCACGCGCTCGAGTCAATCGAGTTTCCAGCTCCAAAGCCGACACGATATGGCTTTTTTTATGCAGTTTTCTTCAATTCTGTTTAGTTTCCAGTTTCTAAAACCCACCTAGAGTCAACAGATCCGCAGCTGCGGCGCTGGAAACTCTTCCGACTCGAAAGCGCGCGGCCGCAAAGCGTGTCGAGACGCAATTGCGGACCGGAGTTTGACCCAGATAAGCACATTATAGCAGGTATTTCCAATAAATCGCTCGTAGGATTTTGTCAAAACGCTAGAAATGCCCATTTCACCTTTAGTTAGGGGGGAACCTTACTTGGAGCGATGTTATCGCAGTCAGAAGGGTGATGTAGTACTGGTCGCCGCGCGTGACAAAGGAATCGAGAAGTCGCGGTTATGTCAGCCGCCGCACGCGGCGTTTGCGTGGCAGCTGCTACGCGCGACGGCATCGCGCTCACATCGCGTCTAAACCATAGTTTTTTGCGCGATGCCTGCTGTTTAGCGCGCGTTCGCGATTACATCACATCGCAGCGCCCTGCACTGCGATGTGGGAACATCGCGGGAGCTTTTTTTTGACATTTCGTGGTTTCCTCCTGTTTCGATCTCTCCCTCTTCTTTCTCTTATTCCCTTTTCATTCTGTGTCTCCTTGAGCTCGGTTAAACCACTCACGACCGCACGCGTCGCCTACCACTTCGAACCGCACGCTTTTAAAAAATCGAAATCTCTGCCAGAAGGACGAATTTCGAAGCTTTCTCGTGTTCAATGTATTACCCTATCCTTAACTCGACTGCGGAAGTCGTGGTCCGTCGGCAGCTCCGCTATAGCACTATGCTCAAATTTTTGTGAAATAGCTGAGGCTCAATCGGAAAAAATTGTTGCGAAAACATTTTTTCGAGCACATTATTAGTTATTTTTCCTTTCACTGCCGTTTCTCAGCTCTCTCACGTTCTGTTTATCTGGAAACGTGCCACGACCATGACTAAACCTACCGCGACCCTGAAACATCGTGTTTCTTCAATTTAAAGGTTTTTATTTACATATTATTCAACAGAAGACTTAAACGTCTCATTCATTTTTCCTTTTTGTGCGCAGAATTTTTGCGAAACCAAAACGACAGCGAAAATAAGCTTGAAAACTTTCAAAACCCTGCTCTTTCATATTTGTGCATGTTGGATGAGGACGCAAAACGGCGTCGAAGTATGGTTTCTCTTTAGCGCGATGCGATGTGTTGGCGCGATGTACATCGCAGAGCAAATCACATCGCGCGCGATTTTCGTGGCGCGATGTAAGTAAGGTTCCCCCCTTATAGAGAAAAGTCTAAGTCTCGAGCGGCTAATAAGTATAGCAACACTTGAGCAACATGGAAATTTCTTACGATGATGGCCAGAATGAGCCATTTTCATGTGTATTTTCATGAAACTGGTTCGAGGTGATGCTATTTG
This sequence comes from Aplectana chamaeleonis, assembly GCA_029168955.1. Classification (NCBI taxonomy): domain Eukaryota; kingdom Metazoa; phylum Nematoda; class Chromadorea; order Rhabditida; family Cosmocercidae; genus Aplectana; species Aplectana chamaeleonis. The sequence continues at coordinate 199,592 of JAPDOI010001071.1, read as the reverse complement.
TTTACTTTCCCGGTGAACTTCACCTGAATTCTGACGCAAAAGCCCAAGTTCTCTCCTTCCATAATGCTGGACGTGGATTTCGATGGTTTCCAGCCACCTAGGACGACTAGCTGGATGTAGTCTCAAGTTCGCGCCAGATCCTGAACCACTCAACGTCTGTTGTCGCCCAGACGTCTCATGGAGCTGGGAAGCGAAATATTACACGGCGAGTTCCCAGTGACATGGTGTCGGTCTCAACGACTAACTACGAATTGTCGCTGAGTTTTTTTTTTCACAAATTTGGAGGCGATTTAGCGGGTATTTTGCGGCTATTCCACGGCGAGCATTATTTGGCGACTATTTCGCAGCCAGCATTATTTGGCGGCTATTTCGCGACTATTACTCGGGAAAAGGCATTTTGCGTCTGTTTCGCGGCTATTTCTCGGCCAAAACTCAGAGCACACGCTCGTAAACGTGGTTGAGATAACCACGGAAATATAATGGTATGGCTCAGAACACAACGCCTACGCATTTTGAAGCGTCGAAAACTACCCACAATGACGCTACACGTGTGAGAAGTTGGCCCCGCCCCGTATCTGCCCGCCCTTGCATTTGCGTCCTCCTCCAAAAAAGGGGTTCTGGGCCATTCCCACCATCGGCTACGCTTGTGGGTGGTACAATGAGTACAATAAGTAAGCCATACACATCGACAATGGTGGGAATGGCCCAGCACTCCTGTTTGGGGAAGGACGCAAATACAGGTGCGGGGCCGACTCCTCAGTCGTTAAGCGTCACTTGTGATCGTTTTCGACGTTTCAGAATGCGTAGGCGTTGTATTCTGAGCCATGCCATTCAACTTCCGTAGTTAGTATCTCAACCACGTTTGCGAGCGTGTATGCTGACTTAAAGGCAGTGTTCACGATAAAAATCGTTTTTCTGTTTTCCCGCCTATCTTGAAAACGGCCCCATGCTGATTCCGATGATAACTCTGAAATCGTACAAGACCTTCTGGGAACGGAGTTCTGGTCCCTCAAAGATTGAGCTAAGGAAGCATGGTGGACGAGTTGTCCAAGGCTTGTAACTTCGGTCTTTTGCAGCCGATCTATGCGAGCTGACCTGAGTAGAGAGAGAAGCTGAGAATGAAGGGAAGAACGGGGCTAATGATTGGAAACCATCGCTCATCTCTCGATCTCGAGCATTCATTTGTTCACGTCGGTGGGCGTGTGTTGCGCTTTTGAGGTTTGCAATGCGCTCAAAGTGGCAACTTCGGGCTCTTGTGGAGCTTTTCCTGGCTCGTTTTCATACGTTCTTTCGACGTAAACGTTACCGTGTGCCCCTCCACTACCCATTCCTAGTGGAAACCGAAACACATTTTTTATCGTGAACACTGCCTTTAGGTGATAAGAGTGCAGCCGGTTCAATTATCCAAGTATGCAGTACATTGGCCCCGCCCAGCATCTGGAAGCCCTGCCAATCCGGTGGCGGCCTCAGTGGAGGTTGGGCGACCCAGCCGCGATGCGTGGGTCTACCGACTACGCTGCTTGTCGGTGCGTCGACCGCGACGCGTGTCGGTTTGCCGACCGCGACGCGTGTCGGTGTGCCGACCGCGATGCGTGTAGGTGTGCTGACCGCGATGCGTATCGATGCGCCGACCGCGACGCGGGTCGGTGCAAAGTAGTTCCTAAGCCACATAGAAGTCTTGCTGGATGTGAACCGCTGCTAAATAGGCCGCTAAACGTGACAGGTCAAAATGTCAACAGACCGACATCAGGCGGACGTCGCTGGGCAACGGGCAGCTGTCAGGCTTACAATGCGAGCGATTTGACTTGTCAAGAGGGTGCAGTTGATGAGATGACAACTTCTCAACCTGATGTCGATGCCCCAGTTTGCCCGAGTGGATTGGATGGGATAGTACGCAATAGTGTTCCCCAAATATTCGTTTATTCGAATATTCGAATATTCAAAGAAGTGGATTATTCGGGTTATTCGAATAATCGAATATTCAAAGAAGTGAAATATTCGTTTATTCGAATAATCGAATATTCGAAGAAGTGAAATATTCGAATTATTCGTTTATTCGAATATTCAAAAAAAATTATTCGTTCCAACACTCTAGTGCCCACTATGCATATATGTGAAGCGCTAATCTGAACGGAGTCACATATCCTGTTTCCGAGTGAAAATTATTTCTGTTCATCGCGTGTGTCTGCGCACTTACGCTGCGTCTCCTACTCGCCACACTTTCTCGCTGCCACTACCCTCGCTCCGTACAAGCGCGCAAGGGAACACTAAATTTGGCTCGGTAGCAGAGGATATAAGCGCTCCTCCCTATAAACATAAGTTTGTTGGGATGGAAAGAGCGGTGCGAGGTGAAAGTTATTTAGGATTCTATCAAAAAGGGGTCTTCCAAGCGAAAGAGGTTTGGTTGGCGTCAGAAACGTTCCAACAAAAAGTGAACAATAGGCAAGAAGAATAAGGAGAGTCTACAAAAAGTGAACAATATTTTCTGAGACTGATCTTCTTGGCCGATACTTCTTAACGGCAAAAACAAACCGTTGCGGTGTTGTACACGCAAGCACTCTGTGGTTCCAAAAATGGTCTTGATTACGCGAGAACCGTTTAAATGAATGTGCATGTAAACCTAATACTTACCATCAGAATAGAAGATGATGTCGAAAAGACTTAGACAGACGGTTAGGTCTAGCTGTAAGGAGAAGCGAAACTATAAATTAGAAATACAGCATTAAGCAAGAGTAATCCCGTAAAATCTCGTAAAACGAATAAGAAGCCCTCTTTCCGAAAAACACTAAACTCATCCTCGTAAAATGCCACAACGGTTTGTTTTCGCTGTTAAGAAGTGTTGACCAAGAAAATTACTGTCAGAGAATATTGTTCACTTTTTGTAGACTCTCCTCATTCTTCTTGCCTATTGTTCACTTTTTGTTGGAACGTTTCTGACGCCAACCAAACCTCTTTCATTCGGAAGACCCCTTTTTGATAGAATTGTTCACTTTTCATCGATATTACGAAGTAATATCCCTGAAAAATCTTCAATATTTGTCAAATAGCATGGATTGCTATAATAATCAGTAAACAACAAACTTGCTGCGCACGCTACAAATGAAGCGGTACTCACTTTACACGACGTCCTGATGACGTTAGCAGATGCCCTATGGACTTGGCACCACCTTGGCACGACGTCGTGATGACGTCAGCAGATGCCCTATACACTTGGACCCACCTTGGCACGACGTCCTGATGACGTCACCAGATGCTTTATGCACTTGGTACGACCTTGGCACGACGTTCTGATGACGCCAGCAGATGCCCTATGCACTTGGCACCACCTTGGCACGACGTCCTGATGACGTCACCAGATGCTTTATGCACTTGGTACGACCTTGGCACGACGTTCTGATGACGTCATCAGATGCCCTATGTACTTTAGATGCCACCCTGATGACGTCATCAGATGCCCTATGTACTTTACATGACACCCTGATGACGTCATCAGATGCCCTATGTACTTCACATGACACCCTGATGACGTCATCAGATGCCCTATGTACTTTACATGACACCCTGATGACGTCATCAGATGCCCTATGTACTTTAGATGCCACCCTGATGACGTCATCAGATGCCCTATGTACTTTGCATGACATCCTGATGACGTCATCAGATGCTCTATGTACTTTACATGACATCCTGATGACGTCATCAGATGCTCTATGTACTTTACATGACACCCTGATGACGTCATCAAATGCCCTATGTACTTTAGATGAAACCCTGATGACGTCATCAGATGCCCCATGTACTTTACGTGACACCCTGATGACGTCATCAGATGCCCTATGTACTTTACATGACACCCTGATGACGTCATCGAATGTCCTATGTACTTTACATGACACCCTGATGACGTCATCAGATGCCCTATGTACTTTACATGACACCCTGATGACGTCATCAAATGCCCTATGTACTTTAGATGACACCCTGATGACGTCATCAGATGCCCTATGTACTTTACATGACACCCTGATGACGTCATCAGATGCCCTATATACTTTACATGGCACCCTGATGACGTCATCAGATGCCCTATGTACTTTACATGACACTCTGATGATGTCATCAGATGCCCTATGTACATTACATGACACCCTGATGACGTCATCAGATGCCCTATGTACTTTACATTATACTTGGGCAAAATGAATTTTTTTTTCGAATGATCGACTTTTCGGATAAGTCGAAAATTAGACTTTTTCGAATGATCGACTTTTCGGATAAGTCGAAAATTAGACTTTTTCGAATGATCGACTTTTCGGATAAATCGAAAATCGCCCTTTTTCGAATGATCGACTTTTCGACTTATCCGAAAATCGACTTTTTTCGAATGATCGACTTTTCGGATAAGTCAAAATTAGACTTTTTCGAATGATCGACTTTTCGAATAATAAGTCGACTTTTTCAATCGACTTTGAAAAAAGTCGTCGACTCTTTCGCTCAGCATTTCAAACGGCACACGAAGACGTGACAATCCAACAAAGTCTTTCGTTTCAGCAAAAACTCTGTAAGTTAACATGGAATTAACATTAGGTGGGTGGGACGGGGGGTGTCGTAGAAGAAATCCGCACACACGTCAGAATTTCGAAATTACTGGGATTTCTATAAAGCCTAATATGGGTGCAAAACTGAGTAGGTGAAGTTTCAAACGCAGCAAGAATTTTACCTACTCAGAGTTTTATTCCTCTGTCCGAAATGGAAAAGTATTCTGTGAAAATTCTAGGACCTGCCCAAATTCTGGAAAAAAAAAACATTTACATGGCGCGTGTTTATCGCGACTGGCCCAGCAAAACCTACTCCGATACTGAGGAGAAGGAACGGAAACGCTCTCCAGCGCCCAAATATTTTTTCGCACCCGGTGCTTCGTAACGGTAGTCCGCAGAGATCGGCCGCAAGAGCAAGACATCGACGTTTGTGGCGCGGGATCATTCAATCACTAGTCTAAAAACTCCTTCACACGCGCCACGAACGCGATAACGAGATAGACATAAAGCAAGCCGGGGCAATAGAAGACACTTGATGCGTAATCGCAAAGACATGAAAACAGGAGTCCGCTGGGAGCCCTAGTCTCCCCTGCAACAGGAGTCCTGGTTTTCTGCGGTAAGAGTCCTGTGATTATCCTGTAGGAGACCGGAACTTGTACGGTAGCTTGGAGGGAATCTCAAATTACTTTGCTGGAATCAAGCCAAAACCGCCTCGTTTTCGAATTCTTTAAAATCGAAGCATGATTATCACACTTCCCCGTTGACAACTTTGTCAACGGCAAAATTTACCATAGGGGATGAAGCCCCAATAGCATTCCTCCCTCACTTGTCATGAAGGAGGAAATCCGGCTCCAAAGCACCCCAATCAATCAATGAAGGGGGCGCCTCTGTGAACCTGCATGGGCTAATCGGCTCTCCACCCCATGCACACGCTTATCGTACACCGCGCGGGTTCGATCATGCGTTCAACGTGCGCGTTCCAGGTCAACTACCGAATTTGTTTTGTCCTGTAGGAGACCCAATGGAAGCGATGCGGCAGCGTGTCCTGTACGAGACCGCTTCGCTCTAGTTCGGTCTCCCACAGGACAAAACAGCTCCTGTGGGAGGCCGCGATCGTCGTTTTCTCCTGTAGGAGTCCGCTGCCAGTGTCGGAGTTTGAATTGCCCGCAATCGTGAGATTCCGTGTGTCTTCCGTGGCTACACAAGATACAGCAAAGATCAAGCTCAAGGCCAAAAATGAGTTCAGACTAAGTAACTGCAGCTTCCATCATCTTTCTCTCTAAGTAAATGCTCTTGAGATCGGCCAAATTTTCGAATTAGACGGATATTACTTTTTTCGAATGATCGACTTCTCGACTTATCCGAAAATCACCCTTTTTCGAATGATCGACTTTTCGGATAAACGAAAATAAGAATTTTCCGAATGATCGACTTTTCGATTTAGCCGGATTTTCCACTTTTCGAATAGTCGACTAAGTCGATTTAATCGAAGTCGACTTTTTTCAATCGGATGATGATTCGATCATTCGATTCGGCCCAAGTATACTTTACATGACACCCTGATGATGTCATCAGATGCCCTATGTACTTTAGATGACAACCTTATGACGTCATCACATTCCCCATGCACTTTGATGACGTCATAAGAAAGTAACAAACTTGTTAGTCACTTTCCCTGTCCCTTCCCATCGAAAAGTACGGCCTACAACGTGTTTTAGCGAGTTGATCTACCAACTGATAATATCACTTGATATGATAAATAGTAAGAAGTAAAGCAGTTAATGTGAAACAGTAAGTAACAAACTTGTTAGTCACTTCCCCTGTCCCTTCCCTACGAAAAAGTACAGCTTACAACGTGTTTCAGTGATTTGATCCACCAACTGATAATATCACTTGATATGATAAGCAGTAAGAAGTAAAGTAGTTAATGTGAAACAGTAAGTAACAAACTTGTTAGTCACTTCCCCTGTCCCTTCCCATCGAAAAAAAAAACAGCCTACAACGTGTTTTAGCGAGTTGATCTACCAACTGATAATATCACTTGATATGATAAGTAGTAAAAGGTGAAGTAGTTAATGTTAAAGTAAGTGAGTAAGTAATCATATCTGTCCACATACCAACTTACCTACCTGCCCAACTGATCGCCTGCGACCACTGGCAGTGGCTAGTGGCAGGAACGAGGAACGAGGAACAGGACACGAGGGACGCGTTACAATAAAAAACGCGAATTTTAGCTAAGCTTCCGCCGATCTAACTTTGTTAATTTTCAATCGATTTGGCTCAAATTTTGTCAGCGGGTGTCTTCTAGACTCTCTCACTTATATCCAGAAGGAAATCTCTAGAAAATTTGTTTCAAAGGTTTTATTAACTACTTTATCAACTTCTAAGTGATCACAAGTGCCAGGCAAAACCAAACCTCTCCCGCCGCTTCGCGGCGGGAGCGATTCCGAAACGTTAAAGATGATGGCTCCCTCCAACTCTGGGACTTCAAGAGTGAATGTTCTCTTCTAATCTTCTTCTCTTTTGCATTCAGATTTTTGTATTATTTCTTGTATTATTGCTTTTGGAATGATTTTATGACCTTTTTGAAAAGAAGGGTAACTTTGCAGCTATGACCTTTGTTGAAATGTTTCGAACCGAGTTGCAAAATTGACGTTTCTCTCATAGCTCAGCTGTGTCTGGGTATAGACACCTATCAAAGCGTATTTCTGAAATCCCCGTAAAACTCTTCGTCGAATAGTGCTTTCAGGTTTCAAAAATATTTTCCCGATCCCTCAGCTAATTTCGATTCACCAAATACCAGTTTTTGCTTGTAACTTTTGAACTGCTGAGGATGGATGCGCGGTAAAATTCGTTTTCGAAATCTCTGGGACATCATACAACAAAGTGCATATTAAGTTCAGCTTTAATTGCTCCACGAGGCAGCCAGATCTTTAGAACCAAGCCCCACATTAAAAGTCTTTATAGGGGTGGAATTACTGTCCGCAGTTGCAAATGACCCTTTTGCAGCCTGCAGCCTCGGGATTATCGTGCTGGAACAAATACAATAAGTGCCAGGACCTCGTGGTCACAGCATGTTTCTGTTGGAGCTACGCGTTGCAATAGCGGCTGTCTGCAACTGCGGACCGTCCGATATATCGTCAATCCCTGGATGGGAGGAAGTCGCGACGCTGCAATGATAGCCTTACCATGGAAGCCTAGCTGTCGTTTTCGAGAAAACAAAATGGTAGAAATGGAGGAGCCACCGCTTCGCTCCGATGATAGCGAGATAATTGCTGCATCGCCGCTTCCTAGAGATAGGATACAAGCCATAGACAGCAGCTCCACCAGATGTCTACATCTTCCGTGTTCATCATGGAGGCGAGAGCATTCCATTACGATAAACGACTGTGGAGCTCGGCTCCTCTGACCTGGCTCACTCATGAAACAAAGATTGATTGGAACTCAATATCAATAATAAATTCGAGGCGGTCAGTGTGAGAAGCGAAGCGGTGAATCTCGTTTTCAACAATTATATTTCGCCATGTCTGACCTGCTGGGAACTTCAGGACAAGGTTTCACCAGAAATCAAAATTGGAAAGAATAATTAAATATCAGGAATGTGAGAGAAGCGTTAAATTCTTTGCTCCATGCTCTAGACGGCAAACTTACATAGTTTGAAATTGTTTCCATTTCCATTTTCCATACAATTAACATTTACACTGTTTCCTCAACCTCATTTTCATGATTTTTTACGATTCGTTACGATTTTTAGCCGTAATTTCGCAAAACGCGAATCGTAAAAAAAACGCCCGTAATTCGGACTCCGTATTTCGCAATTACGCACAGTCCTGCTTGTCGTCACGGACAACTAGTCCCGATCGTTCGATCATTGCAGTAAAAACAGGTGCTTCAGCGCATTCTTCGCTGCTTCTACGCAATTTAAGTTGCAAGTAGTGCTCGGCGCATTCTGTCCCCATTTTGCACAGACTAACTGAACACAATCAGGAAATGTGTTAATCTCATAGAAGGCGGAGGCTTACTTTCGAACTCCCACAGTGCAATCAGCTACACTGTAGGAGTGAATAAACATTGAGGTACTCACCCTAGCCGCGTTCATGTCCATGACAATGGACAGGCTAATATCACACTCGCCGAGTACTAACCTGAAAAATCACAACAAATACACACCTAAATTAATAAGATTCTACCCTTATAGGCACACAACATTACCTCAGCCGAATATCACTTTCAGGATTAATCCAGATATGATCGTAGGCCAGAACAACATTATCCAAGTGAATATGCAAGTCGGTCTGAACCATACGTCAATGTCATTCCGTTACGACCACTTCTCAAACTCGATCTGACACTTTTTCGAACGGACCCCTTCAGCGACCCTCAATACTACTTACTTCAACAACACTGTTGAACCCAAAGCGTTTGTGATCCGCCTATTGGACGTACAAGCAACACGGGTAGCAATGCCGGTTGCGGTTCCCTTGGCGCAACCGCAGCGCACGTTGGCGCAAGCATGGTCCACGTGGCATATCAATGGAACCACGAGAGACACTGCGACTGATTGGTCAAATGCCAACTGATGACCCAAAACAGTGACGCCTCACGTCAACGAAAACGTCCGGGGAGGTATGAACAAGCTTTCAGAATAAGTGAGTTCAAATGAAGACAAACGAGGCATACCGTGACATCGGGTAATTCATAGCCAGGGATAGGATAGTCATGCAAATTGAACAGTTCTTTCAACTGGTAAATCCACGATTCTTCGGATGAGCGCAACGGTCGCAATTGCACGCAGCTGTTCCGCACAGCGATGGCTAGAAGAATATCCTGAAACGACAAAAAGAGTAAATAAAGCATCGAGATAGTCACTTAACATCGCCTATGAAGCAACGCTCATGGAGAGAAAATAGTCACTTAACATCGCCGATGAAGCTACGCTCATGGAGAGAAAATCTAGTTCGGTCCTTCGGCGAGAAGTAGGAAAAACAGTGAGATGAGTAAACAGTGAAAGAGAAATTGAGCACAAGCATCCAACTGGACTGATCGCAAACAAGTTTTAGAGTTCAACGCGGTCAGAGCGGTTCTATACGAATTCTCGCCGTAGGGGCGCACCGCAGCTAGAATAGATCGCGCGCAAGCTTCGCAAATAGTCTGAAACTGCGCATATAATTTTCTGAGCACAACCACAAACACGTCATTTTTGTGGGAAGCCGCGACTTAGACACTCAGACAACCGCCGCACTCAGTGCGTGTCATATATGCATTCACCTCGAAGACAAGGCGATTTCGAGCTCAATCAGGAAATGTGCTGCTAGAGGAGCACGTGCTCCTATTGTACCTCAACATACAGCACATGCAACAACATCTAAAACGTTCAATACGTGCACTGTATATATCCAGCTCGGCGACAAAACAAATTTCCAAAAAAAGAAAGATCTGCGATGAGATTTTGCAGCACGTGCCCCTGCGATAGAACCCTTCGACTGGTATGGTCACTCGACTTGAATGCATATTCCACACGCATTGAACGCGGCGACATTCTGAGAACGCAATGTGATCTCATTCGACGAAAAACTGCTATCCGCGTAACCCCCGCCTCCGCGCGAGCCTCATGTATGCGTCGCGGCTTCTTACAGAAATGACTTCTTCGTTGCTTAACCTTTACAAAAATAACGGCTTGTGATCGAATATACAGCGCGGGAGACGCCCAGCAGCAGTTCGGCTGAAACACGCGACGCGGGCGATGAAAAATCGCAGCGTTTCCGTCATCGCTGGCGCAAATCATAGGTGACCAGCCGTACTGCTCTTAGACGCCTGACAATCTGTGTAATCGATCAGCAGCCTGAAATTGGCGACGTGTTATTTTCACTGCTATTTCGTCTTCGCTGCTCCTTTTTTCAGCTACATTCTTCACACGTGCATTAATTTTTTTTCTTGTCGAGAACTCGGACGAGGGTTTTTCTCATGAACAATGTCTTCAACTCAAACCTTTATATTTTTCCCTGGTCGAACGTACAGATAAACCGCGACGCCGATAGCATCATCTGTAGACTGCGTGCTGAATTCGTCGCCTGCCGGAATCGAAAACATTTGTGTATCATCACGACTCCACTTCCCAAAATCCACCTGATTGACCACTTTCGGCAATGAGCACACATCTGGATTGAAGGCCCAATCAATGTTCACCACGCGAAAACCAAACATTGTCAACAACACAAACGATCGCTAGGTAGAGGTTTTAACAAGTTCTCGAAGGATACGAGGGAGTTCACGCACTTCTGTGACCGATTCCAACTGTATGGGTGGTGAAGTAGAAATATGTGTCACTGGGACGTCCATGATAACCAGAAACAGTGAAGAGTTGTGCATTCGAGAGCTCGATCGAGACTTGACCAACATCTTTCCTGTCCACATTCTGAAAAATGACATCGAAGACTGAATCAGCCACTATGATTTAGTGATTAACTAATATTGGCTCGATACTGGCAATGTACGCAAAGAATTGTTTTCTCTGCCATTTTTCCGACGCCCGCGGCTTTCCATGTAGTGGCTCAGGAACTGCCAGCAATGAATCGCGGTGACGGGAAGTATAAAGTGGGTCATATGCAAAGACACCACATCTCGTGGCAAGCGCTGTTCTGAAATATTGCACTATCAGAGCGGAACTCTACGGTGAAACTCTGCAGACACTGCTCATTGCTCATGTAAAACTAGCAAGCGGGGAGGAAACGGAAGGAATACATCGCGTACGCAAGCACGCGCGACGGTTTTTTTTTGATACACATTGTAACTTGAAAACCTCTTCCGCCGCCGTGCACATTAGCATTGTGCCCTTCTTTACGTTCAGCAGAAAACTGAGCGTATGTGACTTGTTCTTGTCGTAGCCATCCTTCTTAGTCGATGAGCTGGATTGCTCCTCTTCACATTCGTCATCATCTAGAATGAAACTTCCGATTACCAGCACTAGCCAGATCAACTAAGAATGAGGCATAAGATAAACGAACATCGATCCACTGCATCACCGCCACATTCATGGAAGATGTCCTCACTGAGTGCATTGATCTTGAATTCATCCTCTCCTGCCCGAATAATCGGCGCAGCCGGTTGCCAAAGAAGCAGATCATTAACCTAAAACATTCATGAAGAACTTCTCTCACACTTCAAAATTGACGAGACTTCAGTTACAGTTGACTTATGTCGGAACGAACGAGGATTCACTTATCCTGTTCAGAGTAAAATTTATTTCCGTTCATCGCATGCGTCTGCGCGCGTAAACTACGTCTCCTTCTCTGCACACTTTCTCGCTGTCTCTACCCTCGCTCCGCACGCAACGTGACATTGTGCCGATACGCGGTCGATCTTCTAGGGATACAAGCAGCTCACGCCTCCGCTTCCATAACACAACATCTGTTTTCTCACGAATCGCAAATCGTGTGCGGAACGCCCGAAAAAGGGCGGAAACGCTATTACGAAATTACCGACCGGCCTTTTCTGTCTCCATACTGACCCTATATTCTCGCGCTGGCAACGGAACCACTTTAGGTCATAGTAACCATTCCAAATGAAAAGTACTTTTCTAGAACCATTTTCGGACGAAAAGTCGGAATATGTCCATCGCAGCTACCTAGACCCACTCTGAAACAAGTTATAGGCGTTTTTTCTCTGATTTTCGTACCTATTGCACCCTCCAAAGTGTTCAGCGCCCAAAACTACCCCCCCCCTAGGCGAAGTTTGGGTGAAGAATTATTTTTCAAACTTTGCGCAGACTGACAGCGTTTTGGACTTGTAGGGATTTTCTGTTGGTCGTTTATTTATACCAATTAGAGGGCCCTCGAAGCGTTTAAGAGAAAACATTCCAGACTCGACTCAATATTCTGGAGGTTATTTGGGATGCTGGTCACGAATACGAGGGTTAGTTGTAGTTTTTCCAAAGTTTTCGACTAAATTTGTCCAAAGCTTCCCACAGGCAGAAAAAATTTGGCGGCAAAATCGACTTTTGACGATTTTCGGAATGTGACGACAGATGTGGCCCAACCCGTTCTTCTGCAGGTTATTTGCCTCTTCGGTCACTTAGGGGTCGAATAGAGTCCCGCCGCTGAAAGGAGCGGCGGAGGATGGAGCGGCGCGGCGTGCTGCGCCGCACAAGATTTCTCATCGCCGCCGATCTCCAAATGCTATGAACGGGCCGCGGCAAACTGGAGCGGCGACGCGCTTTTGCGTACTTCGTACAGAGCTATGCACCTGACGTCTAAGTTTCGAATTAAATTATTGTAATATTCAGATTGGCCAATTTGGAGCTGGATTTAATTTTACGGCGACTTGGGTCATGTTCAGTGAAGGATTCTTCCCTGAAAAAGGATTCCGTGATCGACGTGCACCCCATCCATTTTCTTGCATTCATTTTTAGAGTCGTATAGTTGTAACATTTTACCTCACGTATTCGTCAGATTTGGGACCCAATGGACAACTTTTTCGAATATTATTCGAACTATGGGAATATTCTATTCATTGGGGAACCTCAAATTGTATTTTCTGAAATCTGATTCATTCGGGGATTGGGATTTTTTAGTTTCCTCGGGTTTTCGCTTCATTCAGGATGTTAATTATTTGCTTTATAAAGTGATTGATTCTTTCGGAATTCTGCACTGATAGGTTTTTCGGATATTCCATTCATTCAGGGTTCCAAATTTACTGGTTCTTCGAATACTCGCTTTATTTGAGTAACTGAACTATTCAACTTTCCGAATATTCGCGCAATTTTGGGTCACGGCATTCGAATACTTTCTGCACCTGAAAAATGGGTGGGGAATATCCTTTTACAATTCAGAAATAATTCGAAAAATCTATTTTGATTTCGAACAAACGGACCAACTTTTCCGAATATTCGAATCGAATGGAGGATAAATTATCAAAAATTTTCAAAAAATATTCGAGTCTCAATTCGATAGTTCAAATTTAATAATTCATTCAATATTTTCAAAAATTCGACAAAATTCATTCACTCGGAAATTTTAAAATTTATCATTCAAGTACATTTACTCATTTGGTGATTTTACAATGAAAAGGTTTATTCAAAAACTCATCAGTCAGAGGTTTTTACAAAAGTGGTTATCCGTACTATTCATTCATTCGACATATTATGAAAACATGGTAAGCGAATTATTAATTCATTCAAAACCTAGTGTCTAATGTCTATATCTTTTACTCACTATTACCTATCGAGCCAACAGTACTTTTTCGAAAATTAGTTATTCGTAGAAGATCTGCGTTTAGTAAAAAATAGCCCTTGAATTGGTGTCAAAATCTTTAAAACTTCAAAAATTAGGTTTCAAGAGCCCAAAATCCTATGACTAGAAGTGAACTTGATGTAAGTACACCGGTAAACAGAAATTTACCTCATAAACACATATATTTGACCATTCAATCATGGAAAGCGGGCTCGACCGTCTGCTTTCGCCGCGCCACTTCGCCGCACCGCTCGGGGTTGCAAAGCGGCGCCGCCTGGCCATGCGGCAGCCGCCGGCGGCGGCCGCTGCCAGATTCGGCCCTGACCTAGTCTAATCGACCCGCCGCGCCGCCTCGCAGCGCCGCTTGATCGATACGGCTGCACACCATGCTGCCGCGTCGTCGCGCGGCGGGACTCTATTCGGCCCCTTACCCCCCCCCCCACGACGGCGCGGCAGCCTCCGTCTCGCGCGATGGGTGCTGCGTCAGAGAAAGAGAGTCAGCGCGCAGAGACAGAGTGCGGCCAGCAGCTCGGCTGCGGAACGAGCCCGCCGCCAGCAGCTGCTCAGAACTTCGCTCCGGGCTTCCCGGTGCGAAAAACTGCATTCCGGGCGACCCGGACACTCAAAATTCGGGGCCAGATCCCGCTCCGGGCGACCCGCTAACCCCTCGCTTGTTACGGGCCATCCGGTTGACGAAAATTGCCTTCCCGGTGCAGCCGAATCGGCGCGTGAATGTACAATTACGGACGGTGTTTTACAATGTACGCCTAACATGTTTTTTTCCGGTTCGTCACGTTCAAACCGGACGGGTTGGAACACGACATCACAAATGACGCTGATACGAATGACGCTTTCATCTTTTTGCGTACTCAGCACTGTGCTGGTGCTTCATATTCATTCTGTGTTTCATTGCTTTGCTTTATTCATATTCACATTTCACTTCACATAAAAGTCGAGCGGTTTCTCTCATTGTCGATTGCCTGTGGTACATTTCACTTCACAAAAAAGTCGAGCGGTTTTCTCACGCGTTATCGATTGCCTGTGGCACAACTCACTTCACATTTCTGTTCACATTCATTGTGTTCATGTTCATTCACATGTTCACACATTTCGCTTCACATTTGTACACTTCATTTCATTCATTTCACATGTGGTACATTTCACTTCACTTCACACTTCATTTCACTAGTCACCAGCAAACCTACAACGCAACATTTGGCTGCTGAGGACCCGCGGGACCATGAAGGGGTGACCCCGTTGGACAGATTCAGATGAGGCGCTGGCCAAAAATTCCGATTCTCCAACGGGGTCACACCCTTTAGGGTCCCCGGCAGCCAAATGTTGCGTTGTAGGTTTACCGGCGACTCATTTCACTTGTCGACGAAATTGTCTGGCTATTTTTGATTATCGTGGATGTTTTTGAACATCTTTCATCTCGTTTCCCGTGTTATCACTTAAATCATTGCGGCGTTTAGAATTACCTTCGTTATATGGGAAATCAATATTTATTGCGAGTCGATAATTCTCATCACTCAGTAAGCCGGATACTGAGATTGCGTCTCCTGCCAATGCAGCTGATTCAGAATCGAAGGAGCCTGCGGCTAATAAGGTAATGTCAAAAGTTTTTTTCGATTTTATATAGGCATTTAGCCTTCATTTTTGAACATTTGAAATGAGATTGGTCTTCGATCTAATGGGGACGTGTTTGGTCTTCAACCAATTTGAGCATTACCGATACAAATAGGACACTTTTACAGATAACCTGTTGCCAAATTAACGTGTACATGCAACTTCAATTCTAAGTCATTTTTGACGATAAAGAAATGTTTCTGTGAGCATTTTACCATCATGCGCAGGAATTCTGATGACGGACTCCCGAAATCTCACCGTGATCGAATTCAGGGGTTAGGAAACATTTTCGATTGAAGTCTGCGTAATTGGATAGGCCTGCTAAAGAAACTTGCACCGTTACCAACACTTGGTAAAAAAAAATAAGTAAATGTATCATACCTAAGTAAGGTTTAATAAAAGTCCCAGTTTTCCAATCAGTGGAAAGCAGCAATCTTCTTAAACTTTTCATCGGTTACAGCTCCGGCTTTCTGTAGGTCCTTGTCTAAGGCGCTACTCATACTCCTTCTTCTTCTTCTGCAGCCTCAAAGTGGTTTTTGTCATAGGTTGAGGAACTGGGCGGCCTTCACAGGATTCGTCCAAAGGTCCATTGTTGTTAAGGAGGTAGGTCTCTTCGGGCACATGAACAAGTGCGCCGTGTCGTGTCCGGGAGCACCACAGTCCGGGCATGCGTCTGGTCGGCTGCTGTCGATCTTGTTGACGTAGGACATGAGCAGAATAGAATGACCACAGCGCAGCGATGCAGGAGCACATCTGGCTCGTCTGCCGAGTTGAGACTCGGACTCGCAAACCCGAGGCGGCACCGTTCCCAAGATAGGGTTCACAGCCGCCTTCGCTAGATATCCTCGACCAAACTGGGTGTGCTCCTCACGCAGAAGACGAAGCCTTTCCATGTTGGAGTCGACCCATCTCTGTACATCAACTTTACGAGGAGCATCGGCGAACGGCGTCCTAATCGACCTCTCTCTTATGGGCTTCATGATTCTCTTTGACGGATGATTCGGCTGCCTCATACTCATACTCCTCAACGGCAGAGCGTCACGCGCGGGCGTGGCAATGGAGATGAGTTTTTTCCCCAGCGGCGATGCTATGGCGGATCGGATTAAAACGGGCCTTCACTTAATCGAGAGAACAAAATTCGTACACGCGTTCACCATCATGGTAGCAGATGATATCATAGGAAGTAACTGCGATAAAAAGAATGAAATTGATGGTGGATTAATAATGAAATTATGAAGAGTCGTTACTGGTGTAGCCGCCATTTTGGAGCGGGTGTATCGTCAGTCCACTCATACTCTAAGGCCATTGTTATACTCTGCCACAGCTCTGTCGAGGTCGCAGACGAGAGCGACGTCGCAGTCGCTGAGGGCCAGTTTTGATATGCCATACAACACGCCAACTTACGTCTGAAACGCGCTATGCAGAGAAATCAGTAAGACCGCAAGTTTAAGCCTACCCTCTACGAACTGCGGTGAGATCGCCCGGAAACTCTGCAACTCAAAATTAGTATTCGAAGCTGCACTGCGACGAGCCGCCGAAAAATACCGCACTCTAAAGACAAACCGAGCTATAACGGTTAGGCTTTAAAGTGCGGTATCCGCAGAGACCGCAACTTGAACAATAGGAAATTGAATTTTTAAAACCTGTGAATGCTTGCTTACCCATAGAGGGTTTCAAATACCCGGAGGTCTCGATACAAACGCTCGAACCCCGTGTGAAACCCACCAACTAGGTTTGCAGCGAGATGTCCTGAAGCCCTGTGCAGGGTCAAGCGTGGTTGCCAAATTTCGCAACAGGGGAGGGGGTCGCAAAAATGTCATGGAGCATGGATGTCATGGAATGTCATGGAGCCGACAGGAAGTATTGCACATTCTTAATGGAGATGGGATATGGGTGCTGACCTTGGACAGCCAGTGATGACACGTATTGCAGTGTTTACTCAAGGTGCTCAGTTGATCGCACTGCACCACCGAAGCCCCAGCGCCGCTCTTACTCGACTGGGGCCGTATGCATATCGCACCCCTCCGGGGATGGGGGCCCCGACACGGGAGAGGGGCACCCAGCGGGGGCTACCGCGATGCACGCTGTTTCGGCAGCCCCCCGCGGGTGCTCATCCCCCCCCCATCTTCCCGGCGGGGCTCCCAACGTCCCCCTACTCTGGACTAGGAGGGAGATGGAGAATCTCAGTCTTCCTAACCAAAATTTTTCTCTATAAAGTGCAATTTTCCAGATAGAATCCTCCATTTTGAGCAAAATATCCCTTTTCACTGTAATTATTGCAGCTTTCTAGAGATTTCCTTGTAAAACAATGCTTTCATAATTTTTTCAAAGGTTTTCTCACCCCACATGATTTCTGTTGTACGAATTGGCGTTTTTCAAAATTTCTCATCTTTCTTATCTTTTGCGATGTTTTTTCAACAGACGAAATAATCTTTGTAATCAGAATCCGGTGCTATCGCTTGAGGGGGGACGGTTGGCCATCGCACATGGCCACGCCCACTTTTCCGCGCCGCCACGAAGGAGGAAGAAAATCAAGCGTCGGTATCGAAATTCTGTTGCGGCACGGAAAAAAATGGTCGTGACCAAACGTAATGGCCAAGTGCCCCCCCCCCTCTCGCTACGATAGCGCCCAGAATCCAGAACAAACCACATTAACGGCTTGCTTGTGGTATCATATCACCCCCCCCCCCAATGTGGCCAACAATTTTCATGGCACCATTTGACATTTTGAAATTATTGTTGGTACTGTGCTTATCTGGGTCAAATTCCGGTCCGCAATTGCTTCTCGACACGCTTTGCGGCCGCACGCGCTCGAGTCAATCGAATTTCCAGCTACTAAGCCGACCCGATATGGCTTTTTATGCAGTATTCTTCAATTTTGTCTAGTTTCTAAAACCCACCTAGAGTCAACAGATCGGCCGATGTTCAGGTCAGTGTCGTTATCCATCCAGAAGTCTAGTGCCAATTTACCTACCCCGGATTGATGGAACGCTTAATTGCTCTTGGGCGAAGAGCGATCAGTCGATCTTTTGGGTTATTCTATCGGCGCTAGCCGGTGCCCCACCCGCTTAAGGCCCCAGTCAATGTTGGATGAGCCGACGTATCCTGCCCAGTCGATACACAAAGAAAGCATTGAAAATGGGATGCGAAAATCCCCAGTGTATTCCTCCGACACCCCCAACACCCACCAACACCAGCCCGGTGATTGATTAAAATGATGATTAAAATTATGGAGTGAGGTTGAGAAAATCACTCGGTGTATCCGACGCGGTCGATATTCATGCAATACGTGGATGACGAGGTATGAGAAAAACGCCGGATAGGCGGGCCAATGATAAAACTTTGCATATCACTAAAAAGCTATCCTCCCGGCTACCTCCTTTTCTTCACTATACTCTCCTTCACTATTTCTCTGAACAGGTGCAATCCTGTTGGCCACGTAAACATCGTCATCACTTCCGGTGGGCTCTAGTCGGATACACCGAGTGATTTTCTCAACCTCACTACATCATTTTATTCACATGCATCGACCGGGTGGGTGTTGGGGGGGGTGTCGGTGGGTTACAGATGCAAATAGCGCCAACTCTGACAGAAGCCTAAGCTCGCATGACTTCGGAAATTGTTGATTAGCTGTCTCCTTATCGGTAAAACCGAAGCTTCCGCGTACCGCAGAATAGGGTGCGTTTTTCGAAAAACGGACGTGGAATGTCCACAAGTGTTAAAACTGCGGCTCTGGAACGTGAAATGCCGATTTCCGCCCTTCTCAACTGCACATCCACTTTTTGAGCTAAGGTAAGGTGTTAGAAAAAAAAACATCTTAGATTCAAAGGTGGAGGCGCAGTAGGTGGTCTCCCGCTTAGGTAACGTAATATTCAAGAGCCTACGCTTAGTTTTGACGGAAATCTGCAAAACCATGTCATACTTAAAGCCACAGTCCAAGCTTAGAATCCGTGTTTGGTTTTTCTGTCCATCTTGGAGAAAATGTAACGCTGCTCACAATGGTGTCTCCAGAATCGCTCAGAACTCACTACGAACAGAGTTACGGCTCCTCAAATATTTAGAATATGAACTGGTAGAAGATTGCAGACGAGTTGTCTCGGGCCTGTATTTTCTCGTTATTCGCAGCCATCATTCTGAAGCAGGCCACAATATAAAGCCAGACCGAAAACAAAAGGAAGAACATAGATTTTGAATAAAATCATTCGCACGTCTCATCCCTATTGAGGTCGGAAACCTGCCAGTGGGCATTGCCCACTTTTTCTTTCAAGGGGCGTGGCCGACTTTTTCCTAGCTTTTTCTCGCTTATTTGAGCGAACTGAGATTTCGCGCTTGGCAGGGTTGCTATAGACGGCGACCGGACCAAAATATCAAAAATTACTTCTGAGGTTGGACTGTGCCTTTATGAATGCACTATTATTACTGGGTACACAACTGGATTCGCTCACTAACTTTCATCGTCAATTTCAGAAAAAAGCCAGGACTGATATGGAATCGTGAGCGATGAAGGGTTTCGAAGAATGCAGTGGCCGCTGAACTGATCCCCGACTGTATGAAGATGGCTTTGTTGCCTTTTAAAAAGAGGTCTTAAAGTTTTTTTTTCGCATAGGCGAAAATGAAATGACACTCAATTACGTACTGGTTCCCCATGATCTTATTGAGTATGTAACTCGACGCGATCTGTCGGTACGATGGAGTAATAAGACAGAAACAATAGTTCACGGTCCCTAAAAGGGGGTGATTATGCTGAACATTGCTTGCAAAAAAAAAACTCTCTTGAGCGTTGCTCATAGATGTGATCCTTCTTTTCGCCTTTTAGAGGATTTCTGCACTTTTTACAGGTAACTTGGGCTGACTAGGCCACATTCAACCACCGTAGGCTGTGATTTCGAGCTTATAAATCCGATATCATCAGTTTGGGCCAAGTTACGTACAAAGTATTACCATGGTGGACTAGCACATAATTGAAAGGCGTATTGTCCATGCTAAAACGAAAAACTTTTAAGACACTACTTTGCCGTCGCCATGTTCTATTATTCATTTGCTTGTACTATGATTTCATCAAGTTATATGTAACAATTTTGATCTTTTTATCAGTTAGACTCTGAAAATTTTTCTATCTTTTTCCTTTTGCTATATGTTGAACCGGTGACATTCGTTGTGTTGTTCACTAGTTTCGCTCACACAACTGGTAAATAGAACTTCTCGTGAGAGATGGTAACCCTCATGAATTGTTCTCTTATGCTGTTACTTAGATTGATAGAAGTGCTGTGAATGAATGTTGATATGTGAATTGATAATGAATCATTGTAAATTGAAAAAGTGAAAGTTCTCGTGTATTGCGCATATATATATATATATATATATATATATATATATATATATATATATATATATATATATATATATATATATATATATATATATATATATATATATATATATATATATATATATATATATATATATATATATATATATATATACAGGCCATAAAACGGCCAATGTCTCACCGTCGACTGCGTACCACGCGCTGCGCGACGCACGCGCGTCGGAAGCAGACGGGTTTTGACCGCCGCGCGACGAGTTTTGGCCGCCGCGCGACGTTTCGGCCGCCGCGCGGTGGCCGAAACTCGTCGCGCGGCGGCCAAAACTCGTCGCGCGGCAGTCAAACCCGTCTGCTTCCGAGGGGCGTGCGGTGGCGCAGCGCATGGTACGCAGTCGACGGTGAGACATTGGCCGTTTTATGGCCTGTATATATATATATATATATATATATATATATATATATATATATATATATATATATATATATATATATATATATATATATATATATATATAATGAATTCAAGCGGGTTACCCGGTGGAAAAAGCACGACCACCCGCTAGATGGTTTTCGGTGAGCGGCGGAGAGCCTGCGGGTGACCGAGAATCTCGCACCGGGTCGCTGAAAATCCCCAGACTTGCGGGCGACCCGGTTCACAAATTTCGGCGACCCGGGGAGATGCTCCGGGTCGCCAAAAATCATGATGCGGGTCGCCAGAGTTTCGAAATTCCGGCCGACCCGATTCACCATTCCGGGCGACCCGGACGAGCAGCGATTGGTGAGTTTGGTGGATGATTTCGTAAATGGTGTGACTTTCACGTGAGGGGCTGACATCAGTTGCTCTCATCAATTGGTAAATGTAGCGACCGGCAACTCACATCATCTCTCAACAAAAATCTTGAACAATTTTGAGGCTGAGCTCCACAAAGTTCTGCAAAACGGTGTCGCTTTTTGAACACCATTTGTTATCGCAAGAGAGCGAAAACAAAACTCCAAGAGTTCCAAGCGAGTGCAACCTTGACGACTTGGGACGACGACTTTGCTACAACTTTATGTAGATAGGTCGAATAGCTCTTGCTCATCTGCAATTCGTAGTTTTGATCCCAAGGGATGCTCGTGATACTCTTTGCTAGTTACGAGTTTACCGCGTTTCCTGGCAAGTATTTTAGATAAGTTCTCTACTTATAGTACTTGAGAAAAAATTCTTCTTTTTTCGTAACTCGAAGATTAAAATATTCGACTTGATTGATTCATTTAATCAGTGATACGGTCGTTTTGATTGAGTAAGGTGACCATATTTCATTTGAGCACTCATTCATTCCACGAACCTAAAACTTATATCGTTAGTGGAAGCTAGGCCTCCGCAGTAGAAAATTAAGCACTCTGATTGTATGTAAATTAGTACTCAAGTTTATAGTAAAAATTATATAATATTAGATACGAATTGTTTGCCTATTATCTCAAACAACTAGCAACTCTGTAGCTCTTTACTAAGATACTTAGTTAGAGATTGAATTGTTTGAATCATCTTTGAATATACAGTTTTTATGCTTATTTATTTAATGAAATATTTAATTAGAGGGAAAATCAAGAAAAGGGAAAATAAAATAAAAATAATGGGAAGAAAAAGAAAAAGAACGAGCAGGAAAGAGAAGGAGAAGAGAGGAGAGGAGAAGATGATGAAGAAGAAAATTGAAGGAAGAGAAGAAAAAGCGAAAAAGATGAATGTGGAGAACAACAAACCAAATCAGAAAGGAAAAGAAGGAAAATATGGTTGAAGAAAAAGAAGTAGCGGATAAGAAGATGTTGAAGACAATGAATAAGAACAAAAAGCCAAGGGAGAATATAGAGAAAAGAAGGAAGAGGAAAGCAAAGATGAAGGAGAAGTGATTGAAGAAATTGATGACGGTGTTACAACAAAAAGTTGGGTCAAAATAAAAAAAGTCTAGTATTTAGGTGTAAAGACAAACCAGTAAACATAGTAAATGGTGATCGCGTTCTACTTCACTGGATTGACACAAGATAAGTACACGAAAAACATTCAAGTCCAACCAAAGTTTCACGACACGTAACTGTCTACTTAAATCCCTCTTCTTGTCCTTAAATCTTATACAGCATTCTGCTGCTTCCTTTCATTTCTTGTTTTTCCTTTTTTCCTGTAATCGATTTCTTCTTATTATTCTTTCTCTTTTTCTTCCTTCTTTTTCCTTTCTTTTAACCTTCCTCTCTTACTTATTTACTTACTTTCTATCATTCTCCCTTCCTTTCTTCCTTCCATCCTTCCTTCCATCCTTCCTTCCTTCCTTCCTTCCATCCATCCTTTCTTCCATCCTTCCTTCCATCCTTCCTTCCATCCTTCCTTCCATCCTTCCTTAAATCCTTCCTTACATCCTTCCTTACATCCTTCCTTCCATCATTCATTCCTAGTGTTCTTTTCTCCACTTTCACCTTCTTCTTTTCTCTTCCTGCTCTGCTACGTCAAAATCTTTTTCCCTTCGTCTTCCTCTTCTTTTACATCTTCTTCTCTCCATATTGTTTTCTTAAATCACTTTTTTCTTTGTCTTCGCCTCAATTTTTCGTTTTTCCTCTTTTCCTACTCATATTCTTTCTCTAATGCCTTTTTTTTGCCTTCAACTTCTTCATCATGTCTGATCCTTTTGCCTCTCTCTCTCTTTGATTTTCCGTCTCAAATGTTCTCTTTTTTGTTTTTCAACTTTTTCCTACAACTTCATTTTTCCCTTTATTCCTCCGTTGTTGACTCTGGACGTTAGTGTCATTCTCGGAGCCAAATTCCGGTCCGCTTTTGCGGACAATGTCTGTTCGATTACACAACAGAATGATGATCGTGCTGGAACCATTTGGTCCCGACACGATTCACCTTCTCTCCCAGCATGATTATCACGCGTCGCGTGAAAAAAATCCGTAGTCCTCAATCGCGGACCGGAAGTTGGGTCCGAGGACGACAGTATATTATATCTGCATCATGAAACTAAAAAAAATTCTTTTATTTTGTCACCTATGCGAAATGACCAAGTTATAGAGAAAAAAAAACAAGAAAAAAAGGATAGAAGTAACAGGTTAAAGGAAAGAAGAAAAGGAGAATCAGGAAGGATAAGAACAACAGAAAAAAAAGAAAGACGATGAAACGGGTTAACAAAAAGAAGTAGTAGTAGAGAAAGAAAAGCAGCAAAAAGGAGAACGACGTACAGGACTAGAAAAAAGGGAGCGAAAAAGAGGAGATGAGGAGATTGAAGGAAAACAAGTGGACAAAAGATGTGTACGAAAGAGAGAAGGAGCAAAAAAGAGAATTGAGTGAAGCAACGATGGGGTAAATATTAGGTTGTCCGATAAGTTCTTGCCGTTTTTTTTAATTAAAAAATTAGCGATCGAAATGAAATTTTTTGGTACAATGTTTTGTGTTATTCGAAAGAGAATTTTTCGCTCTACAAGAAAGTCTATTTGATTTTTTTTGTTTCGATTAGTTTTTGTTAATTTTTAGAGCATTTAAATGGAGTGTCAAGTCGACAAAAACGAGCATTTTCGACACCATCTACTTTTTGCGTTTAACCGAGGTGCCAAAGCCACGGAAGCTGCTAGAGAGATTTGTGCCGTATACGGAGAGGGTGCCATAGCTGAAAGAACTGCTCGATATTGGTTTGCGAAGTTCAAAAGTGGCAATTTCGAGTCATAACAGTCATAACATAACAGGAGCAAGTCATAACATAACATAACAAGTCATAAGTCACACAGGAGCAAGTCATAACAAACAACGGAGAATACATTATTGATTAAATTGTTGTTATTTTATGTTTAAAAAAAAAAAGTTATAAAAAATTTTAAAAAACGGCAAGAACTTATCGGACAACCTGATAAAAAGGAAAAAAAGGAGGGATGGAAGAAAAAGATGAGGATGAAATAAGATTAAGAGAAAGGAGGACAAGAGAAGACGAGAATAGTGAAACTAGAAGAATTAGAAGTTGAAGAAGATGCGGAATTCAAAAAAGAACAATGACAAGAGAAAAGGAAGAAAGAGGAAGTGACAAGGAAAACAAAAAGCAAAACAAACAGAAGTTACCCAGTCATGTTGAAGAGAAAGTAAGTGAATGACAAGGTGTCATGGAAGTTTTATTGAACTCAAAGTTCATTAGGTTCGTATCTTGTTTCAACAGTCGAATTCAATACTGTCCGCTATTCTTTGTGCATGTTCAATAAAAAAATGAGCTTATTAAATTTGCTCAAGCTTGTCAAAGATTGCTGGTGATGCAGTTTTTTAACAAAGCTTCGAGATGGTTTGAAAATATTTTCGAATGCACTTAGCATTGTGATGGATAGACGTCTTTCCTCTTCAAATTATTATTATCTTTGTTGTTTCCAAGCATTTTTCAAAGTAGAGGCATTCTGTTTGTTATACTATTACCTTCAACATCCCGTCGTGTTCCATAATTTCCGTACATAGCATTATGATAAGTACAAATCAACTTCTTGTGCGGTTTTGTCCCCCGTTAAAGAGGGAAATGGAACGGCAATGCCTACTTAATTTGCAGTGCAACGATGTAATTTCGATAAACTGCATTCCTGACTCGAATAAATATTTTGTAGAATAAAAAGCACACAACTGGATGCCTTAATTTTCTGTTTTAATAGGAGGAAAATAGCTAGGTGGCTGTCGGCCTCCTCTGTTGATGGCCACGGTACAATCCTTCCGGCAGTATCCTCGAAACCGCACCTTAAACCGCCGGATTTCAATTAAGGAAAAGCATTTTTAAACCATAGTGTCTGGATAACCATGGCAGAAGAGCATTTATTTTTGAAATAGTTGGAGTTTGATGGGAAATCTGAAATAATTTCTCCAATTTCACCTCGGACAATCCTGGATAAAGTGAGATTTTCAAATGCTCAACACTTTTGTTACAAAATTGGTATCGCACGATTGCTAACACGGATCTCAATTAAAAGCCAGTATTTTGTTGGAACCAAAAACTAGTGGTGAAAAGAGGATATCTTTTCGGAGGGTTTTGATAGTTACTGTATTTGGGAGACCTGTTTCTTGAACCGCTTTTTTTAAAGAAATGATTGTTCTTTTTCCCAATAAAACTTTTTCAGTTTCCTCCGTTTATCGCGACTAAACATTTTTCTCACAACCAAGTAGAGAAAACAAGACATTGACTACGATGAAATTCAAAAACAACAAAGAGCGTTCAAGTTCGAAGTTCTTTTTTATACTTACTGCTTCATTTACTATCCGTTTTGTGATTCCCTTCTAATATGTGTTTCTCTCCTAAATCCCTCCATAACTCATCACGTGTCATTTGACCACTTTACAATTCCAGATATCGTGAGAGCCTCCCCCTGTACGGTATGAAGAAATAGAGCCGCCGTCGCCCGCAGCTGGCAGCCTTCCACTCTGTCTTCGAAGAGACACGAGACGACGAGGGTGCCAGCCGCGCTCGATACCGTTTCGCAGCAGCCGCCGCTCGGTCGGGTGGTAAGTGCCCCGTAATCGTTCAGACTATAGCATTCCGTCCAACTCCCACAAACTCAAGCAGCTCTACCGTGTAAGGAACGCACATCTGAATAATATTGGTGCGTAGAGTTCGCGGTACCCCCAAACTCTCCCGACTGTTTATCCACGAATAGGGACGCATTCTGAGGCAGACTCCGGACGTAGTAAAGACAACAAGCCATGTTCCCGCCTATACAAAACTCTGTCTC
Organism: Aplectana chamaeleonis; assembly: GCA_029168955.1. Lineage (NCBI taxonomy): Eukaryota > Metazoa > Nematoda > Chromadorea > Rhabditida > Cosmocercidae > Aplectana > Aplectana chamaeleonis. The sequence continues at coordinate 173,160 of JAPDOI010001071.1, read as the reverse complement.
CCCCAAGTCTACCATGTCTAGAGCGATTTCTAAGAGCGTTATCATCAGATGAGAACTATGAATTGTGCGCTACAACCTCCTGAGTATTACTAGGCAGCCGTTTACACTCAACGCCACCCAAGCTCGTCCCACTGCGAAAAACAATAGAAATCCGCCGTTTTGTAGCTGAAAACTCGCCCATACAGCACTTCACGTAAAAAGTATGCCGGGCACATGCGAGCAGACAAGGACGCGGTTGGCCGCACTGCGCGTTTGAAGCGAATCGGACGTCACGGAAACTCTTCTTGCAGGGAAACTACCATCAGCGAAAGCAGTCGTTGCTAATGAAACGCACATTTCTAGAACCATCTTCGGATTTAGAAACCGAATATGCCCATCGGAGCGGCCTATGATAGCATAAAGTACACTTCACTAGAAATGTCGGCCCCTCCTACCAAATAGAGTTCCCTAGTCAGTCTCACTCACGGCTTTTTGTTATTACTCGAAAACTTGTATGTACGTGCATCCAATTCGAGAAGTCGAAATCAATTTAAAAAAACATAGGTTTTAACGCGTACGCGGCTGCCCGCGTCTACCCGCGCAACTTTCTACGGGAGAAACTGTAAATGCTTGGGCATATCATAGTTCGCAAACCTCTGCATGGCCCGCTAACGAGGGAAGTATTCAAAGCGTATGTCGCATCTGCGGAAACGAATTGTATTGTCAGTATTTCTTGGGCATCTATAGTAAAACTTGGCAATACCCCGCCTAGAGCAGCTGGTTCCGAGAGGTTACAAGCCCAAAACTGTCTTTTTTTTGTGCTTTTTGTGTATTCCAAAACGCTCAGTGAACATCCGAAAATCTGGAAACGGACCTCATAATCGTGCTCAACGCTCAAAACAACTCCACTGGGCAATAATTGCGTGAAAGCACATTTCCCGAACTTTGAACAGAGTAATAGCGTCTTCCACTTGTACCGATTGCTGGCTGAGCGTTTACTTTTATGAATTAGGAGGTTCCGAAAGCGCTCGAGAAAAATGTTTCACAATTGACATGAAAGCTCGAGGTTTCATTTGGGGTGTCGATCCCGAATCTAAGGTTTATTTGTCGATTTTCCAGAGTTTTCGGCTTCATTCGCTGGAAGCATCCCAGCGGGGGAAAATTTTGAGGGCAAAACGATACTTGCAAGATTCCCGGATTTCTTCTTCTTATCGGCCACAACGAGCATCTTCTCATAGGCGCAGGAAGGCGGCCACATCGCACGGTTTCTTCCACATATCCAGAGCTGTCAGTGAAGTTGGTCGAGCTGGGCATGAAAATAAATGTAATGAATCATGCCCTGTGCCATGGCAGTCAGGACATACGTCGGGGACCGATGGATCGATCCTATGGACATAGGCCTTCAGGAATGAGGAATGTCCACAGCGAAGACCTGCCAAAATTACTCGGGAGCGTCTTGGTAGATCCATCTCACTATCATCGACCTTGGGCGGTACACCATCGAGTATAGAATTGGGAGGGGCACAGGAGAGGTATTCATTGACGAATCTGGTGTGCTCCATCTGCAGAAGCCTCTTCCGGTTGAGCTCTGAGGTCGCCCAACGTTGACGGTCATTTACAGAGACAGCAGCATACAACGGTGCACGGATGTTGCGGGAATGAGGGGGGTTGGATGATAGCAAGTGATAGTTGGGGTGAGCGACATTCCTGACTATGCCAATATGGGATTTCTTCAACAGCTGTGTCTCGGAATCATTCTCTGAGGGTATTTTGATGAGCTGAACACGAATCTGAGGTCCGTTAGCCGATTTTCTACAGATTACGGTAGATTACGGAGGGTATACGGTAATTTGATCAAAAGCTCAGTTTGGACTTAAATTTTGTATGCGGGTGTTACTCGGGGTGGTGAATACGATTATGACGTCCACTTCCCGACTTTCGGAGTATTAAGATAGGTTCCCCCCCCCCGTGAATAACATATTATCAACCGTAACCTACAGTAAGCCTCAGAATTTCGACAAACAGAACTCAAATTCGTTTTTAGCTACCTATATTACCCCCACATCCAAGTTTTGCGCAAAATCCTCTTTTTTTTTGAACACCCCCAAAAAATTCTGATGGGTACCCTTACCTTTTCGCGAGACTTCGAAAACGCTAATAACCTTTTGGAACCAGCTGCTCGTGGCGAGGTACCGCAAAGTTTCACTAGAGATGCTCAAAAGATACTGACAATACAATTCGTTTCCGCGGATCCGACAAACGCTTCGTATACTTTCCTTGTGAGATAGAAAATAAGTTCACCATCTACGAGTCTATTGGTTGGTATTCACATTTGTTGCATAAAATGGCTCGACCATTTAATTTCAATGAGTCAGAAATGCAATCCTCACCAATCGGTTGTATAGCACTTCAAGGTATGCATGGCCGGGAATCAAAACTCGAAGAATCGGAATATCGAGCGTCATCACCAGAGCTGATTGTTGTATACATTTAGCTCCAAAAGATGTCATCTCCTCACGTGAGCCAGCCAAAATCAGCTGAAATATGTTGATGTGGTAAATAATACCGCCGAACGACGAAGTGTAAAAATAGCTACATCGCTCTCCTCCTCGTGATTGTGCAGGAATGATCTATGCGTTTGAGCAAACGGCCCCTCTCTTCGTGGCAACGACTGTATAACAGAAAGTGAAATGCTTTTGGTCATGTCGTCACTGATGCCACTGACTCCATGAATCCTCGTGCCAGACGCCTTCAGAGCTTTGTTACGAGGATCATATTCAAACCTCATACTGCAAAGAATCAGGTACTTTAGCTCCAATCTCTCGCAAAGAATATAACAAAACGACCAGCAACTTAGGTCGAGGAATGACAAAATTAACAAATCTACTCACTGGACTGGCTCATCAACAGATGTCTGCCCGCCCCACAGAAAACGACGATCCTCATCGGAACAAGCAAACTTGTCAGACACTCCACAGAAACTGCCTAGAATACGCCATCATAAATAAATAAACACAAATGAACAAGGGAGCTCTAGCAAAAAGCGGCTCTAGCAACTGGGCATGACGAAGGTCCTGCCTCATGGTGGTGTCCGAACTGGGGGTTCTGATTCGGCAACGATAGGCTTTCGATTCGACTGCAAAGCGCTGTGGACGACGATACAGCCCCGTAAATTTCGAATCGTCGCCGAATTGATAAACAAATGCCGCCCCGCATACGCGTTCCACTCGGCCACGACACGTTTTCGATTCGACTACGATGCAGTTTGGACGACGAATGAGCCACGATGCTCCCGATTGGACAAGCTGATCGATCGCTCCACAATTGCTCAGGCGCATATCAGCAGCACGGAGCGTATATAAGGGGCCCCATACCATAGAGATGGCAGTCGGCCTTTCGGGTCGCTCCTGGAAGGTGAATACGAGTCACTCACTCTCTGGGCGATTTTCGACCGCTGAGGGGTCTGCCCCACGGTCCTCAACGGGGCAAGCTCCCTCTCTGCCGACAGTGGCGACGATGATGTTCTTGTCGCGGACTGCGGTGGGGGTGACCTCTTGCTGCGGGCTGTGACGTGGAGCGCATCCTTGTTGGGGGAGACCCGCTCCTATCGAAGGGGTGGGACCCCGCCCCTAGCGCCACATGCTTCTATTGTAGGACGACGTGCCTATGCGTGTGAAATGGAGTGCAGCATGAGTTTTGCCTCTCTGCGCCACGTAGTCCCTTCGAACAGTCCACGTGCTTCTCGTAGCAACACGTGCTGCTGCGAAAGATTCTTTGAACTCGACGAGGTATCCAATTAGGGCCAGGATTCATGAACGCAAGCCATGGGCTACAGTTGGGCCCTAGTTATACATCGGCGGGATGCAGCCGAAATAGCAAGACAATTATCACTTATATGCGCCCTAACTGTGATCAGGCATGCCAAAAGGAACAGCGGTCGCAGAAAAACGCGCCGCGGCACTGTATACAGTATCCTTCCTTGCGGGACCTGCCCTGTTGGAAATTCGCCAATTTCCACCAGCTGATCATTTTTCAGATTTAAAATTGTTAAAACATTACCAAAACGACATAACGAGACTGTTATGACAAGAGGAATTGATTATTAGTGATATTCTGCAATAAAAAAAGTGTCAGAAGCGAAAAACCCGATAAAATACCATTAAAACGCCTGGATATTTTTAGTGTGCAGTATTGCGTCAAAGACACCAAAGACGCAAGATTACAGACGAGTCCCTGATGCACGCAGCAAGCGGCGGCAATGTCATTGCGAAACGTTTTCATTTCGCTGGTGTATAACTAGCACCTTGGGTTTGTTTCCAAACCTTGCGTGCTCTTTCCGCGGCAAACCCAACTGTAGCCCACTGTTTGCCGTTTATGAATGCCAGCCCAGAAAGTCTATCGTGGCCAAATCTGACCCCCCCCCAGTATCTGAGTATTGGTCAGTCTTGAGGAGAATGTGCAGAATAACATTCTCACCGTATATTTCAGTCGAAAATAGGTCGAACAACATAGTGTCTCCACCAATCGGCAATTCCACAGTGACAGAGCTAACATGCAATCCTATAGATTCCGGATGAACATGGCGCTGACGATATGATGGACGAGCTCCACTCGGATTTTGCAAGTTAACCATAGGTATCCTTGAAGGAATAACAGGTCAGAAACCACAATGGAAGGTTTCGGGCAGAGAGCAAGGGCCAAGCAACTTCGTACCTCAAGTTCACATCCATGGCTTCACACTTCAAGACTACCATCAACTTGCTCGGCTGTTCAAGGACAGGTGGGGCACTGAACAGATCCTCTCGCAACTGAAGGGTGTCCTTCCTAAAAGAATTTCAAACGTAGATTTACCCACAAAGGCGAATTGCAAGCGACCGCTGTGTGGTACTAGAATCGCGATCAGAACTGTGCTTCAAATCCTAGACCTCTACAAGCGTCACAGTCTCGCTAAGGGGCTGAGCAGAGTGCCACCGCGGCGCGGCGCGGCCTGATGATTGAGAGCCGTATTGATAGATCGCGGCGATCTATCAATACGGCTCTCCATCATCAGACCGCGCCGCGCCGCGGTGGCACTCTGCTCAGCTCCCTAACAGTTACAGTTCTCAACTCACAGCATTGCCGTTCAGTAGCAAAGTGCACGCTTATTGCGAAAAAGGCGTGCTGGCGGCGCGGTTGCGAGTATCCTCAGATAGGGATGTGGGATCACCCGGGCGGTTTTTGCTCTTGGTGCCCGGATGATCCCTCCGCCCGGGTGATCCCACATTTCTGTCTGAGGATACCCGCAACCGCGCCGCAGCACGCTTTCGCAATTAGCGTGCACTTTGCGGACTGAACGGCAATGCGGCGTTGAACTGTATATTTTATCAGATGAAACTTAAAAAATCGTTATAGGCAGCATACATGCTCGCAAAAGTGGTTGATATAGTGACGCTAATTGTTGTTGTTGTTGTTGCCTATCATCCACCATACACACTGATCCTGGATCCAATTTCCGGTATATAGACGACGTCATCGAAGCAACGTTGCTGGGATCCTCTTCTTTGGAGGATCCCTGAGTGGGGCGTTTTTCCACCCTCTTTTTTTGTTCCTTTTCTATTTTTTAATTTTTTTTCAAATTCTATATTGCATGATTAAAGTAACAGAAAATAATCGACTCCCACTGGTTTGAGCCAGAGATCTTCTATTGTGAGGTGCGTTGACTTTCCAGAGCAAGAGAACATGTGAGGTACTGTGTGTTCCTCAAGCCTGCAGTCTGGGCAAAGTGGATTATGGGCCGCTCCTATCTTATGAGATACCATTGCGACTTCGAATAGAAACCACTCCGGAGCTGAGATAGCGCTGCCCCACTTTGTCTTGGCAAAGTCCCCTCCTCCTTCGCAATCTTCGGCGGTGGCCTACTTAGCAGGGGGGGGGGGGTTCATTGTAACCAGGAACTCCTTAACAAACTCTTTGTGAACTTCTTTGCAAATGCTCTCCGCGTTTCCTGGCCTAACCAACATTGGCTTGATCGTTCTGACATGCTTCCTGATCTGTCTTGGTGGTTCCCGTTTCTTCATCATGTCGTGTGAGGGGTGTTCTGGATCGAGTGTCGATATTGAAGTGTCAACATCTCATTATGAGCTTTAACTGGCATGATTCCCGTCTCATTGCTGAGATGGGTAGTGCCAGCCATCGCCAGGCTTCCCGTCGCGGTCCTCAAGGCTGCATTTTGACAAGCTTGTAACCGATCCAAGTGAGTCGATGCAATGAGCGGGCTCCAGGCTGGAGCAGCGTAAGACATCACGGATTGTCCGGTGGCGCGGTAGGTCAGTGTGAGCAGCTCTTTGCTTTGTCCCCATTCTCTTCCTGCCAACGCTTTCAAGAGATAGCCGTCTTCCTACGACCAGCTTCCGCATGTAATCGACCCGTCATCATAGTGTCGAAATGATAGCCGAGCATTGTCGGATTTCTTTCGTGCGTGATTTGCATTCCATTTACGAACACTTTCGGTACATATCTCGCTTGGGCAGAGTGTCTTGCGAGAAGTGAGACAGTGGTCTTTTGAAGCGACAGTTGAAGATGTAGATCTTCCAGGGCCTTTGTTAGCTTCGGGAGATAGTCGTTCAAACGTTTTTCGCAAGTTTCAACATCCGGATCTGATGTCACCAGTGTTAGGTCATCCGCATATCCGACTAGACATGTTTCTGGAGGGAGTGCCGGGAGATCTGCTATGTAGAATGAGAACAGGAGCAGAGATAGAACCGCACCTTGCGGTACCCCGGAGCGCACCAATCTTACTTTCGACATCTGGCCTCTAAACTCTGTCCGTATTGTTCTGCCTTTCAGGTAGCAAGGAATCCATCGGGCTAAACCTCTCGGAAGAGATCACCCCGCAAGCTTTTGACAAAGAATGGAAATGTCGTACGTTCGTGCCGTGGCAGTGTGGAGGAAAGAAGATCACATCCGTGCAAACCGACGTCATCCCTCCACGAAGAGGGTTTTGGTCATGGAAGAGGTGCTGGCCGGCCGCAGCTCTCCTTCGGATTCTCCTGCTAAAGGCCGGCGTGGAGAAGAATCCTGGATCCGGTCAGAAGTTTCAATGCGCCACGTGCGGCAAGGATGTTAACTGGAGACATACCAGCGTCCAATGCTTCGGATGCCAAAGGTGGGTGCATCTCTCCTGTTCGGGTCTCTGCTCTGTGAGGCATCATAACTCTTCTTTTCGATGTGTTTTGTGCTCCTCACCTACCACCTCTGATTCCTCAAACTCCAATCGTCCCTTTCCATTGTACATATAAATCTCAACGGCCTTCGTGGCAAGCTTCCTGAGCTCTCTCTCTCTTTGCACGTACTTACCATACAGACGTGATCATGGTTCAAGAAACCAAGCTCTCTCCATCCCCTACAAATCCTCATACAAATATCCCAAACTATACTTCTTACCATGCTCCAAGGTCAAATCTTGGCGGAGGAGTTTCCACTTTTGTATTATCTACTCTTCCCTCACACCTCATACCTAACACTCCCACGGACGGTACTCTCGAGTACCTCCCGGTCCATCTCCCCCTTAAAACTCCCCTTTCTCTCTTCAACATCTATATTACCCCTACCACCTCATGCCCCCCATCCTATAATCCTATTCCACTCCTTAGGCAGCTTTACGACTGCTCCCTTCTTCTTCTTCTTCTTCTGCAGCCACAGTGAGGGTCCTGTCATGGATTGAGGAACTGGGCCACAAGCGTCGGATTCTCCCACAGATCTACTGGTGTTAACGATGTCGGTCTCATCGGGCAGTTGAAAAGGTGCGCAGTAGTATGCCCTTTATTACCCCAATCCGGGCACTCGTACTGCTCCCTCTCATCTTCGTCTATATTTGCGGGCGATTCTAATGCTCATACATTTTGCTCGTCTCTTAACTCTGATGCTAGAGGAAGTGACGTCGAGGAATGGGCGGAGGAGTGCGACCTGGTCATGATAAACGATGATCAGCCCTATCGTCTCCCTGCCAATGGCCGATCTTCTAGCCCAGACATAACTCTTGTCTCTTCCAACCTTTCAAACACCTGCTCATGGTCTACGTCAATTACATTGCCTAATGCTGCCGAGATGTCGTACGTTCGTGCCGTGGCAGTGTGGAGGAAAGAAGATCACCTCCGTGCAAACCGACGTCAATCCCTCCGCGGAGAGGGTTTTTGTCATGGGAGAGGTGCTGGCTGGCTGCAGCTCTCCTGAGGATTCTTCTACAAATGGCCGGCGTCGAAAGGAATCTAGGACCCGCGAAGAAGAAGAAGTACCCATGTGCCACATGCGGCAGAGATGTCAATTGGTATGGAACCAGCGTCCAATGTTTTGGATGCGAAAGGTGGGTGCACTTCTCTTGTTCGGGTCTCAGTTTTGTGAGGCACCACGATTCTTCCTTTCGTTGTATTGTATGCTCCGCCTCCAGTAACTCAAATTCCTCATCTACCAACCGCCCCCTATCTATTTTACACATCAATCTAAACGGCCTTCGGACCAAGCTTTCTGAATTATCTCTCTTTGCCCGTACTCATCACCCGGATGTTATCATGGTCCAGGAGACCAAACTCTCTCCCTCTGCTACCTCTAGACATCCAAACATCCCGGGCTATACTGCATATCATACTCCTAGGTCATCTCAAGAAGGCGGAGTCTCTACTTTTGTTCTGTCCTCTCTTCCCTCTCACATAATTCCAAACACTCCATTGGATGGCACTCTCGAGTACATCCTCATCCATCTACCTCTTAGAACACCACTTTCTTTTTTAATATATATATATATATATATATATATATATATATATATATATATATATATATATATATATATATATATATATATATATATATATATATATATATATATATATATGTATATATATATATATTGACTTACTTGACTTAATCGGTTGGCTTTCGCCTGACGCGGTCATTCCGCATCTTCACCGAGGTGTGCCGTCCTAGTAGTCAGCCGTGTCCATTTTTCACGGTCTTCAGCCACAATTTGAACACATTCCATCCAGCTGTCACTATTCCATTTCCTGCGAAACGAAACATCGCGCCTGAACTGTCTTTCGATGCCGAGTGACTTTAAATCCTCTTTAACCACATCCGTCCAGAACTTTCGCCTACGCCCAGGTGGCCGTTTCCAGACAGGATTTGGAAGCATTTTTAAAGCGTGTTGTACGAGACGATCCGGCGTTCTTCTTAGTATATGCCCGAGCAGTCGAAGTCGACTTTCCATTGCTGCTTGAGATGGCGTTAGGAGATGCTGGCACCTCCCTCGTGTCAAGCGTTGATGTACTGCGTCGATTTCCTTGTAAAGGTCTTCGTTATGGCATACACGCGGCCAGAAATATCCAAGCAAACGCCTAAAAAGCTTCCTCTCCGTGCAATCCAACCTTTCCATCTGCGTTTTCGGTGCTGCCCACGTCTCCGATCCGTACATCATGATAGGGCGAATAGCGGATAGGTAGACGCGCAACTTGACTTCCTTCGCGATGGTGGTAGACCACAAACACTTGGTTAGAGAATTGAATGCAGACGTAGCTTTCGCACATCGTTGTCGAATATCCGCTGCATAACTACCTACCATCGTTCTTCAGCAAACAGGCCAAATAACAGAAATCGTCCACCAGTTCGATACGTTGTCCGTCCACACAAACTCCAGTTGAAGGCCTCTGAGAGACCCACATCTGCTTGCATTTGTCGGGACGAAGACGAAGTCCATAGGCTGCGGCATACTTCGAAACGAGGTTCACAATCCTTTGCAGTTTTGCGTTGTTTTCAGCGAATAACACAATGTCGTCGGCGTACTCCAGGTCGACAAGGGAGCGTCCTGATGGTGTTAGGATCACATCCGCAGGAAACTGTTCTGCAACTCTACGCATGATGTCATCAACGGCGAAGTTGAAAAGAAAAGGTCCTGCAACGGCTCCTTGCCTTACTCCTGTTTTCACCTCGAAAGCTGACGTAAATCCGACAGGTGTACGAACTGCTGCTGTTGTTCCTTTGTTCATGTCCTCGATTAACCGAACATACTTTTCCGGGACTCCATCTGCTCGCAGAGCATTGAGCAATCGATCACGATGAGGAGAGTCGAACGCGGCTTCAAAGTCCAAAAAAGCAAGCTGTAATGGCTTCGAAAACCGCTGCCACGATTCAATTACTCTACTCACGACGAACACTTGGTCGATGGTCGATCTTCCAGGTCGAAAACCGGCTTGCTCATCTCTGGTCGTTCCTTCACGATGTTTGATAAGTCGCTCGAGAATGATACGTTCTAAAACCTTGTACATGACACGAAGTAGAGAGATTCCTCTGTAGTTCTTAGGATCCGTGACGGATAGCTTCTTGTGAAGAGGTACGATGATCGCATGTCTCCACGAATCGGGTATCCTTTCGCTCATCCATATGGCACGGATGGTGTTGGTCATTTCACGAATCCCAGACGGAGGAAGAGCTTTCAGCATTTCAGCAGTGATGTTGTCATCTCCACCTGCCTTTCCATTCTTCATTTTCCGGACACAATCCAAAACTTCAGACTCAGTCGGCGGTTCCTCACTGACATCGTAATGTGCTCTCTGAACATGCGGGAGCTCAGGTACTGATGGCGCTGGACGATTCAGTAGTGAACTGAAGTAATCCTTCCATATTGGCAGCGTCGCATCACCAACTGCAACTCCATTGGTAGTGTTCAAGACAGGAGAACATCTCTTCATCTTCCCGCTATACTGTCGCAGCAACGTGTAGGCTTTCCTCGGATTCTTCTCCTCCCAAGCCTTCTCGAACTCCTTAGCTCTACACGTCCACTCTCGTTCGCGGTCACTTTTAAGCTGCCGACGCACCTTCCTCCTCAGACGCTTCTCCTCCACGAAGTTTCCTGCAGTTCGGAGAGCACATACTCTGTTGTAGGTAGATGTTGTTTCTTCTGAGACGTAGGCGAACTTCTTCTTAGGCTGTACAACCGGGAGTGCCTCTTTCGAAGCGTCCTGGATGCATTTGACAAAAGAATCCGCGTCGCAAAGTTTCTTCTTAGTCCGTACTCCGATGTGAATAGAAACGCGTTGTCGGAAATTCCTTCTGCACTCTTCATCTCTGAGACTTGTCATGTCAATCCTCTGGAGAGGCTGAGCCCTCGCTTCCTCTTATGAATCCTCGCAGTGAAGTTCAACAGAACAGGACGGTGATCCGAATCGAATGCGACATCCCACACAGCTCTAGATCTTCGAATGTCCGATACTGGAATATTCCTCGTCAGGACATAGTCAAGCTGTAGTTTCAAAGTTGTCATCTTCCGCTTCCGCTGCTCTTCTGGAGATAGCCGGGTTGGTCCCTGCCACGTAAGCTGATGGCGGCGATGATTCCTCTTGAATGTCGATGCAATAATCAGACCACTGCGTTCACAAAAGTCGACAAGGCGGTAGCCATTGTCCGATGTTTGCTCCACTGGGTAGAACCATTTACCGAGTACTTCGGATTCCTGATCAAGTCCCATCTTCGCATTTGCGTCAATCCCCACGACAACAGCATGTTGACAAGGTATCCTGGCCAGCAACGTATTGAGTTCCTCATAAAACGCATCCTTCGAATTGTCTTCGGCGGTTTCAGTGGGCGCATGAGCACTCACTATCCACAGATTGAATCCTCTGTGATCCCGCAGTCGTACGAATGCATTCCGACACGACGTTGAGCCGAACTCCTTGACCATACCATTGAAATCCTTCCTTACAGCTATTGCACAGCCTCCCACTCTCCTATCGTCAGCGTTGCCGCAGTAGATGGTGTACTCTCCGACGCTGATGACGGGTCTATCCTTGAGGCGGGTTTCCTGCAAAGCAGCAAACGGTGCATGGAAATAGCTCAGAAGTCTGGATAGCGCAGTTTTTGGATATCACTCGACAGCGATCGACAGTTCAGGGTGGCGAAATTGTGGCTTGTGGCCAAAGACTCCATGACTCCCTAGGTACGGATCCTAAGGTGTTATGGACCAGAGGCCTTAGTGTGCCGGACGGCGACACCTTTATGCAATGTGCGGGATACTTTCGCGATATAGTTGTGCACGCTATATCGCTCGAACGTTCCCTGTGTACACTCAAACGTCTGCTGGGTTCAGTAGAAGCAGGGGCACCAACGAGCAGGTACCAACAGACTTGTATACACACCCCCATATATATATATATATATAAATATATATATATATATATATATATATATATATATATATATATATATATATATATATATATATATATATATATATCCCTTCTTCTTCCTCTTGTCCCTCAACATACAATCCTATCCCCCTTCTCAAGCAGCTGTATGACTGCTCTCTTTCTCCCTCAATTGTCTTTGCGGGTGACTTCAATGCGCACACGTTCTGCTCGTCGCTTGATTCTGATGATAGAGGAGGTGACGTCGAAGAATGGGCGGAGGAGTGCGATCTGGTTATCTTAAACGATGGCCAGCCCACTCGTCTCCCTTCCAACGGCCGATCATCTAGCCCAGACATCTCCCTCGTCTCTTCCAATCTCTCTAATGCCTGCTCTTGGTCGACATCCACAAGCCTTGCGGACTGGAGCCTGTTCAGGGAAGTTGCGCTCCGCCAAGCGGCCGGTTATCCGTTGATTGGCAATGTACACAAGAAAGAACGCCACCTATCTGATGCTATCCTGAACGCTATTAAAGCTGCAATCCCTGAAGGTCGCGTGAAGACCTTCTTTCCCAATGTCACCAGGGAGACACTGCAGAAGATAAGGACAAGGGACGCAAAGAGAGCCGCAAATCATCTTGACCCAGACATCGCTGCGCTGGATGATGAGATCAGGAAGGACCTTGACAGGCACAATAAGGAAACTTGGGTAAAGTTCACTGAGAAGATGAACTTCAGAAATGATGCAGCAGCAACGTGGAAGGCCTTGAAAAGGATCTCCGGAAAGTTCACCTCCCCCGACAATTCCACGATTGAGTTTGAAGGTGGAGTCTTCAAATCAGGGAAGGAGGCCGCAAATGCTCTTGGGAAGCATTTTTTCATCACTAGAACCAAAAGAGAGAAGCAGAACAGAATAACTGTCCGGGAACTCTGTAAGTTGCCTCTCATGGATGTAGATGATGCAGTCACGCCTGCACAGGTCGAGAAAGTAATAAAGGAGATGTGCAACTCGAAGGCATTAGGGCCAGACGGTTTGAGCCCTGCAGTCCTGAAGAGACTGCCCAGTGAACTACTGCCCTTTATTGCTGACGTCATAAATACATCGTTTCGTACATGTACTTTACCCCAAAATTGGAAAGTGGCTCGTGTTATTCCACTGCCGAAGCCGGGAATGTTGCCATCCACGGCTAAAGGGTACCGGCCGATCAGTCTGCTCTCACCCATCGTCAAAATTGCCGAAAAACTGGTTGTGGAGGAGCTTGCCGAGCATAACAGCCAACAGCAGCACCAACATGGTTTCCGTAAATTACATTCCACCACTACGGCCTTGTTGGAAATTGTGAGCTATGTGCTGGACGACTTCAATGCCATCAAACCCCAACGTACTGTTGGTGTGGCCCTCGACTTAACAAAGGCATTTGACACTGTCAATCTAGGCCTACTATCAGAGAGTCTGTTGAAGTCTACCATCAAGCCATGGCAGAAGCGGTGGATAACTGCCTTCACTAAAGGACGTCGGGCAAATGTGCTATTCCAAGGACATGTTTCCAATAGCATCCCCATCGCCGCTGGTGTCCCTCAAGGAGGAGTTTTATCGCCTGCACTTTTCAGTTTATATCTAGAAGATCTGCCCGGTCCCCCTCAAGACATCAAGGTCGTTGCATACGCGGATGATATTACTATTCTGTGCCGAGATCGCGACATTAAGGTAGCCACCAGTAAGATCAATGACTACTTGATCGAGTTCAAATGTTTCTTCGATCGCAAAATGCTCAGTCTCTGCCTCCAAATCGTCCGTCACCGTCTTTTCCACTGCTAATGCAGAGCACAGTGCCCATCCTATGGTGAAATGGGACGAAACTCAATTGCAGGCCACCCGATTCCCAAGCTGCTTGGACTCGTGTTGGATCCTTCGTTGAAGTTTCATAAGAACACTGAGCAGAAGCAAGCCACAGTGAAAACAAGACTCAACGTCCTGCGTGCTCTCGGTGGAACGTCCTGGGGATGCAATAAAGAAACGATCCTGACCACGTATAAGGCTATTGTGCAACCCGCCTTGGAGTATGCTGCGCCAGTCTGGCAGCACATCGTGTCGGACACCTCTTGGTCCAAGCTGCAGCGCGTCCAAAATTGTGCTCTGCGAATTGCAACAGGCTGTTCTAAAAGCTCTCCAATAGAGCACTTACATGCCGAAGCTCGCATATTGCCAGTTAGAGACCACTGCCAGCTCCAGGCGCAACAAATGTACATTAACATCGTGAAGCAGCCGAATCATCCTTCGCGAAGAGTACTAAACCCGGTGAGAGAGAGATGTATCAGAAAGCCTTTCGCTGATGCTCCGTCGAAAGTAGATGTGCAGAGATGGACCGAAGCACAACAAGAACGCCTCCGTCTCTTGCGCGCGGAGCATACCCGATTTGTGAAGGAACACTTGAGCAGAGTTGCCATAAACTCCATCCTGGGAGTCGCACCTCCAAAGGTCTCCGAGACAGAGATGGAACTTGGCAGGCGAGCCAGGTGCACCCTTGCATCGTTACGCTGTGGACACTCCCCCATGCTTATGTCATACTTGCATAGGATTGACAACAGCAAACCTGACGAGTGCCCTGATTGCGGTAGTCAAGGGCATACTACTGCGCACCTGTTCAATTGCCCGAAGAGACCGACTACATTGACGACAATGGATCTGTGGACGAACCCAGTGCTAGTGGCCGAGTTTCTGAACCTATGACAGAACCCCTCTCTGTGGCTGCAAAGAAGAAGAAGACATTGCCTAATGATCATATTCCTGTCCTTGTGCACATCGATCTCTCAAATTCTCTTTCCACTTATTCTGGTGTTTGACAAAGTTCTTACCTCAATTTAGGCCAAGCAGACTGGTGCCTGTTCAGTGAGGTTGGACTCCGCCTAGCGGCTGATTATCCGTGGAACGGCAATGTGCACCAAAAGGAGCACCACCTGTCTGATGTAATCCGCCGGGCCATGAAGGCGGCTATTCCTGTTGGCCGCGTTAAGACGTTCTATCCAAACGTCACCAGAGATATTCTCCGAAAGATTAGGACTAGAGATGCCAGGAGAGCAGCCGACCATCTAGACCCTGTCGTTGCTCAACTAGATGACGAGATCAGAAAAGATCTGGACAGGCACAAGAAAGAAGAATGGGGAAAGTTCACGGGACAGTTGGATTTCAAAGCGGACAGTGCAGCTACTTGGAAGGTACTACGGAAGCTATCTGGAAAGAGCTCGCCAGCCACCGTATCCACCATTGAATTTGATAATAACGTTTTCAAGACGTGTTAGGAAGCCGCCTACTCTCTTGGAAAAAGCTTCTTTGTCACGAGTACACGGCGAGGTCCGCAGAATAGAGTGACAGTTAGAGAGCTGTGCCGCCTCCCGCTCATGAGCACGGCCGATGCGTCCACTGTGGCGCACGTAGAGAAGATCATAAGGGACATGCGGAACTCCAAAGCTGTCTGTCCCGACGGCATTTGTCCTGCTGTACTGAAGAAGCTCCCGTCTGAGATCCTCCCACTCGTCGTTGATTTGATTATCACTTCATTCAGCTCGTGCATTATTCCCCAAAACTGGAAGACAGCCAACGTCATCCCGTTGCCGGAGCCAGGCAAACCTCAGTCGTCAGTAAAGGGATATCGACCCATTAGCTTGATGTCACCTTTCGCCAAGGTAGCCGAAAAGCTCATTGTGGAGAATGTAGCAGAGCACAACGAGAAACAATTGTTTCAACACGGGTTCAAAAGGCTGCATTATACAAATACAGCGTTGCTAGGAATTACTAGCTATGCAATCGACGGGTTCAACGCTTTGAAGCCATTGAGAACTGTAGCTGTCGCTTTGGATCTCACCAAGGCTTTCGATATGGTTAACCTAGGAATCATGTCAATAAACGTTTTGGAGTCGTCAATACCACCGTGGCAAAAGCGCTAGATATCGGCCTTTATCAAAGGTCGACGGGCAAGAGTCATGTTCCAGAATCATGTCTCCGACAGTATTCCTATAGCAGCTGGAGTCCCCCAGGAAGGTGTTTTATCACCAGCCCTCTTCAGTCTGTATCTCGAAGATATGCCTGAACCACCACAGGATATCAAGACTGTCGCTTACGCCGATGACATAACAATCATGTGTCGAGACCGGGATATAAAGGTAGCCGCCACCAAGATCAACGAGTACCTGAAGACGCTGAAGAGGTTCTTCGACGACAAGATGCTGAAGATTTCCGCATCTAAATCATCAGTATCCGCCCTCGCAACGGACCCATCCGAGCACAGAGCTCATCCGGAGGTAGAGTGGGATGGAGACCGTCTGCCTGCTGCTCGATTTCCAAAACTGCTCGGTCTTGTGCTCGATCCGTCGCTCAGGTTTCATAAAAATACCGAGCAGAAGCAGGCTGTCGTAAAGCCAAACTCAATGTTCTCAGGGCCCTAGGCGGTACCTCTTGGGTTAGCAGCAAGGAAACGATACTTATGACGTGTAAGGCGATTCTTCAGCCAGCCATGGAATACGCCGCACCAGTCTGGCAGCATCTAGTTTCAGAATCTTCTTGGATTAAGATGCAACGCGTACAAAATGCCGCTCTTCGCATCGCCACCGGATGTGCAAAGAGTTCCCCAGTCGAGCATCTGCATGCCGAAGCCCGTCTATTGCCTGTGAAGGAGCACTGTCAGTTCCAAGCCCAACAATTACGAATCAATGTTATTGAGCAACCAAACCTCCCGTCCTGGAGAGTGCTTAACCCCGTTAGAGAGAGAGAGCCAAAAGAATGCCATTTGCCGATGCTCCATGCAAGGTTAACTTGCAAAGATGGCACGACTCACAACAAGAACGACTTCGTCTTTTGCGCGAGGAGCACACCAAGTTCGTACGGTGTCATCTTGAGAAGGCGGCGGTAAATCCTATACTAGGAGAAGTACCGCCCCCAGTCTGCGAATCCGAGACTCAACTCGGAAGAAGGGCTAGATGCACACTCGCATCGTTGCGCTGCGGTCACTCGTCAATGCTCATGTCCTACGTCAGCAAGATTGACAGCAGCAAATCTGATGTTTGTCCGGACTGCGGTACTATCGGCCATGATACAGCACATTTATTTAACTGTCCGGTGAGACCTACCACGCTGACCACAATGGATCTATGGACGAATCCACTACTGGTCGCCCAGTTTCTTCACCTATGACAAAACCCTCGACGTGGCTGCAAAGAAGAAGAAGAAGATAACAACAGTGCAATATGCTTTCTTCAAGTCGAGTGCAACCATAATTGAGCGGCTAGGCGGTCTCTTCTCATTTAACCCATCCGTGATGAATCCGGAAAGTTCGACTAACGCTGAGGTTGTGGAGAAACCTTAGTGACGCTAATACTCATACGGCACATAACACCACGTTTAAACAATTGGAAACGTCAAAAACAGGCGAAATGACTGCATTTGAGCCAGCCTGACTCATCAAAACGTTGGCACTACGCCCATTTTTTCCAAAAACCCACCCTCTCAATACAAACATTTTCAAATCGACTGTTCAAAAACGGTCCATTAGGCCCGAACTTACTGCTCCCAACGGAGTGAATGCCATATATGAAGCCAAGGAAGTCTTTTAGCGTCGCAATCTCAACCAATTTTGCAATCGCGTAAGCTGCCTTTAAAGACAGCAGACACGCTCAAAAATGATATCGAATTTATGATATAAATCGAAGGTTTGAAACTGATGCTATGCGGAACTTACGAAAAAACCAACGAAAAATGTAAGCAAATAGAGAAATAAGGGTTGATTTTGTTATCGGATGAAATTGGAAGTTTTACCGCGCGCGGTTGAAACAGTGAATGATAGCAACAGAACGATTGAGATAGAGAAGCCGATATAGCAGCAGAAACACTCGAAAAAGTTGAGATAACTACGTTAGCGGGGTCGTATGGCTACAAGTAGAAGGCTCGCGCCGTTAGAAGCGTCAAAAAAGAGTGAAAACTACTAAACTTGAGCAATGCAGATCGAAAAATTTCTGCGACCCCGCCTCTGAGCTTCGACAACCCCGTCCCAAAATATAAACTCGTTTTAATTGATCGTTCTAATACGATCACTTTGGCTGGTTTCTGATGCTTCCGACGGGGTGAACGTTCCAGTACAGGCTGTAGGAGAATATCGGCTTCTCTATCTCCACTGTTTTGTCGCTAATATTCGCTGTTTCAACCGCGCGGGCATGCTGCTGTGTAACTCGTCCACTTTCACCCCATAACAGGAACAACCGCTATTCTTCTATTTGTATACAGTTTTCGTTGGTTTTTTTTTTCGCTAGTTCCCCATACTACCAGCTCCACACCTTCGATTTAAGTTACAGAATCGATAACATTTTTCAGCGTGTCTGCTGCCTCTAACCAAGAAAAATAGGATACTACAAAACACCAAAAGCTACCTCACAATACTATCCAATCTCGAACGTTTACAGGATGGCAAGTAGAAAAAAGGTCGTGGCTCAAATATGTCAGCAATTCTGTCAACAATGCTCAGGTCAAGTTCGCAATCACACTTGCCTACGTAGACGTTCAACTTGGACTGAAATACATTTATTCAAAAATGTTCAAATATTTCATAAGCACTATAATCTGTTACCTCTTCGCTTCCAACCGAAGGAGGACTGAAGACCAATCTCAACTGTGGCTCATGATCAGGATTTTCAAAGTTAGAAAAATCGAGAAGTGGTATATGACGATTTTCGGGATCGTGCTAAAAGAAAAGACAATGGAACCTTCATCAGTTTCAGAGGTACGGTCCAGCTGAGCGAAGCTACGATCCCCTTTTGATGAGCAAGATTTTCGGATATATCTACGATCTCCCTCTCCGAATTTCTGGACCGGAATGCATTCGATGCTCACCCGAAATTTTCACTTTTGAGCTGGAATTTTTACGATCACCCTCACCACCCGCTGAGAAATTACACCCCCACTGACAGCGATTGGCTCGTACAAAGAAACAAAGAATTAAGTTCTTTCGAAAATTCATTCAAAACAGGTGATCTCCTACCCGAGCTAGCCAGCGTCCGGCTTCATGCCGTGATCAAAGAAAAAAATCTAAATCTAAAAAAAGTCGGAAGAAAAAAAACATACCGCATTAGACTCCGGCGTTAAATATTCGATAAAGTTAACACTAGGAAAACTCAGCTTCGCATTCATATGTTCACCCGTGCCATTTTTGTCCATTTGGTACGTGAAAACCACAGAAGTTCCGACAAGTCTAGAGAAACACCACTGAACATGCAATGTTATGAAAAATATTTTGATGTATAGTGGAGAATCGTAGCAGACGGCAAACACTTACTGCCAAGTACTGAAGTCTTTTAGTGGGCTATGGCGAATGTTCCTATACTTCGCATATTTTTGAAACCTTCAGTTTTTTCGCCAAGCGCGTTAGTAAGCACAAATTATCTTCTTTGCGAGCTTAATTCCAATCCAAGAAAAACACAGTGGTTCACAAATTGTATGCTGAAGTGAATTCTACAGCACTGAGCATTCTTAACTACTTCTATTTACTTTGAGGCAAGCTACCATAGCCGCCCGAGTTGATAGGACACTTCGGCCCTTGGAAAAATCAGTTCCTATCATCAACTGCAGCCAGATTTTCACTTTCTACATCATGTAGCCAACTAGTGTACTGCATAAACTATCCTGATCAATTCAGCCAACGAAGAGCATAGGACCCTATTACGCTTGGCTGAAAAAACCGACTGAGTCCGGGGCGGAAAAACCTACCTCGGTTGTACTGACTCTGCCCGTGTGCGCGCGTGGAATACCAAAACCGACTGGGTGCATTGCGGACGCAAGCAGGCGGACTCATTGGGTGGATTTTCTGCACCAGTCTGTCACTATTTTGGTGCGTATCGACTGAGTGGGACTCAGTCGATCGACCAGTTCTGACGGGGACCTCAGGGAGCAGAGCCTATTCCCTCTGCGTTTCTCTCGCACGCAACGTACGAAATCACGCACGCGACGCATTATGTGCCGCACCGTATCTAGAAAACGGATTAGTCAGAGACTGGAGCCCAGACACACTTTATATTAGAGCGAACGGAATGTAATGTCATTTTCTGATTATGCGGGACCTAAACTCCAGCTCTGCTTACTAACCCAATATGCTTCAAGTCTTATTGGATGGTCGACCAAGGTTGTTTGAGAATATCTGACATTGCCCCCACCGTCTGATACGGATTTGCGTCCACTTCCACCGTTAACACGTCGTTGTCTAACGTTGATGGTCTTCTTGGATTGATACGAGTCGGAAGGAACAAAATTACCCGATATGAATATGGAAAACCACCTTTGGCATTCACAATGTATTTAGATGAATACGGCAAATATTTTTTGTGGCAACTGTTGCATTACTACCCTTGTGAAACTCAAAAAGCATGCAATGGCGGATGAGTATAGTTCAGTTCCGCAATCGCGTTCAGTCCTCATTATCACAATCGTAGAAGCGAAGCGGTAGTTTTCGAAAAGCTCAACCATGAAAATGAAGAAATCATTCTCAAAACAACCGCTTCGTTTCTGCGATTGTGATAGTGAGACTTTGCGGACGGAACGCGATTGCGGAACTAGGTCATACCTCTTCTGGTATTTGGCTGGCCATTCTGCCTAAAATTTCACAGAAATATAATTCCATTGTCTATAAGTAAAGAAGTCACTCTAACCTCAAAATGTCTTCGGCACGCCTTTGAACCAAGCTATGAAGCTATTCAATGACAATCCTGTATTGACATGCGCAGAAACGACATTACTTTCCGGTCCCCCTAATACAGAGCTGCAGTCGAAGCACAACGTGTAATAACAGTCGCGCGCTCTGGCAAACAGTTCGTTTGTATAGAGCCAATGGCGAGATAGGTAATTCAGAGCATTCCATAGCGTGAAACAAGCCACCTGCCTTATAGAGTGTATTTGCATTACAAACGAGTATCAGAAGTATACTCAGCAAGATTCTGATACGATCCCAGCATTCAATGCGTGTCGAATATGCATTCAGCTCGAAGCGGCGGTTTTGAGCACAGTCAGAGAACTTGCTGCTAGGGGAGGACGTGCTCCTATTATGTCTCAAATTGCAGCACACGCCCCAACAAATAAGACGTTCATGAGTGCGTGATATACAATCGACGCGGTGAGAGAACGATTTTCCAAAACAGGAATTTAAATGACGCACTCTTGGGCGGGACTCAGATGTCGGCAGCGTCGTCGGTTCAATTACCTAGGTATTTAGCCACTGTGCATCTCGACCAGCCGCTGGCGGCCCCTGATGGTGCTCAGGGAACTGGCCCAGCCGCATATTGGTATTGTCCCGTCAAGTGACGGTGTAACTACCGCGCCGGACGGGCACCTGCGATGAATATTTGCAGCACGTGCTTCTGTAATGAAATTTTGGAGCACGTGTTCCTGTGATAGAGCCTTTTGATGGATGTGGTCACTCGAGTTGAATGCATATTCGACACGCATGTAATGCAGCGATGTTCTGATATAATGCAAAGCACTCGTGAAATGAGCGAAAAGTGGAACAGGTACGTGAAAAACCCGAGGAGTCCGGTTCTCCGATTTACGGTAAGGCGGAGTTCAATTGATAATCCAATGATAACCCAACGGTAAGGCGGAGCTGCCGAGATGTCGTACGTTCGTGCCGTGGCAGTGTGGAGGAAAGAAGACCACCTCCGTGCAAACCGACGTCAAATCCTCCGCGGAGAGGGTTTTTGTCATAGGAGAGGTGCAGGCTGGCTGCAGCTCTCCTGAGGATTCTTCTACAAATTAACGACGTCAAAAAAAAAATCCAGGACCTTCTCAGAAAAAGTTCGCATGTGCCACATGCGACAGAGGTGTCACTTGGAATGGAACCAGCGTCCAATGTTTTCGATGCCAAAGGTGGGTGCACTTCTCTTGTTCAGGTCTCAGTTCTGTGAGGCACCACAATTCTTCCTTTCGTTGTATTGTGTGCTCCGCCTCCAGCAACTCTAATTCCTCATCGACCAACCGCCCCCTATCTACTGTACACATCAATCTAAACGGCCTTCGAGCCAAGCTTTCTGAGTTATCTCTCTTTGCTCGTACTCATCACCCGGATGTTATCATCGTTCAGAAAACCAAACTCTCTCCCTCTGCTACCTCTCGGCATCCAAACATCCCGGGCTATACTGCATATCATACTCCTAGATCATCCCAAGGAGGCGGAGTGTACACTTTTATTCTATCCTACCTGCCCTCTCACATTATTCCCAACACTCCAGTGGATGGCACTCTCGAGTACATCGCCACCCATATTCCTCTAAAAACTCCACTTTCTCTTTTCAATACCTACATTCCTCCTTCTACACACTGTCCACCAACCTACAACCCTATCCCACTAATTCCAAATACTCCAAAAGATTGCACTCTCGAGTACGTCCCCATCCATCTGCCTCTCAAACATCCTTTTAGTGTATACATTCCTCCAACTACCTCCTATCCATCCTCATACAACCCTATCCCCCTTCTCAAGCAGCTTTCTTACTGCTCTCTATCTCCCTCAAATGTCTCTGCGGGAGAGACTTCAATGCTCACACGTTTTGCTCGTCGCTCGATTCTGATGCTAGAGGAAATGACGTCGAAGAATGGGCGGAGGAGTGCGACCAACGACCGACCCTCTAGTCCAGACATCTCACTTGTCTCTTCCAATCTATCTAATGCTTGCTCTTGGTCAACATCCACATCTTTTTCCAGTAATCACATCCCTTTGTCGATATTGACTTCTCTAACTCTCTTGCTCCCAATGCAGGTGTTCGTCATCGTTCTCAGCTTAATCCAGGCCTTGCGGACTGGAGCCTGTTCAGGGAAGTTGCGCTCCGCCAAGCGGCCGGTTATCCGTTGATTGGCAATGCACACAAGAAAGAACGCCACCTATCTGATGCTATCCTGGACGCTATAAAAGCTGCAATCCCTGAAGGTCGCGTGAAGACCTTCTTTCCCAATGTCACCAGGGAGACACTGCAGAAGATACGGACAAGGGGCGCAAAGAGAGCTGAAGATCACCTTGACCCAGACATCGCTGACAATGAGCTGGATAACGAGATCAGGAGGGATCTTGACAGGCACAAGAAGGAAACTTGGGGAAAGTTCACTGAGAAGATGAACTTTAGGAATGATGCAGCAGCAACGTGGAAGGCTTTGAGAAGGATCTCGGGAAAGTTCACCTCCGCCAACAATTCCACGATTGAATTTGAAGGTGGAGTCTTCAAGTCAGGGAAGGAGGCCGCAAATGCTCTTGGGAGAGGCAGAATAGAATAACTGTGCGGACGCTCCGTAAATCGCCCTTCATGGATGAAGATGAAGCAGTCGCGCCCGCACAGGTAAAGAAGAGGATAAAGGAGATGAGTAACTCAAAGGCAATAGGGCCAGACGGCTTGAGACCAGCAGTTCTGAAGAGACTGCCCAGTGAACTACTGCCCCTTCTTGCTGACGTCATAACTACATCGTTTCGTACGTGTACAATACCCTAAAATTGGAAAGTCGCTCGTGTTATTCCACTGCCGGAGCCGGGAAAGTCACCATCCACGGCTAAAGGGTACCGACCGATCAGTCTGCTCTCACCCATCGCCAAAGTTGCCGAAAAACTGGTTGTGAAGGAGCTTGCCGAGCATAACAGTCAACAGCAGCACCAACATGGTTTCCGTAAATAACATTCCACCACTACGGCCTTGTTGGAAATTGTGAGCTATCTTCCGAACGGCTTCAATGCCAAGAAACTCCAGCGTACTGTTGGTGTGGCCCTCGACTTAACTAAGACATTTGACTCTGTCAATCTAGGCATACCATCAGGGAGTCTGTTGAAGTATACCATTAGGCCCTGACAGAAGCGGTGGATAACCGCCTTCACAGAAGGACGTCGGGCAAATGTGCTATTCCGGGGACATGTCTCCAATAGCATTCCCATAGCCGCCGTTGTCCCTCAAGTAGGAGTTTTATCGCCTACTCTTTTCAGTTTATATCTTGATGACCTGTCCCTTCCCCCCTCAAGACATCAAGGTCGTTGCATACGCGAATGATATCACTATTCTATGCCGCGATAGTGACATGAATGTAGCCGCCAATTAGATCAACGACTACTTGATCGAGTTGAAATGTTTTCTCGATAGCAGAATGCTCACGGTCTCTGCCTCTAAATCATCCGTCACCGTCTTTTCCACTTAGAATGCGGAGCGCAGTGCCCATCCTATGGTGAAATGGGAGGAAATTCAATTGCCGGCCGTCCGATTCCTCAAGCTACTCGGACTCGTGTTGGATCCTTCGTTGAAGTTTCATAAGAACACTGAGCAGAAGCAAGCCACAGTGAAAACAAGACTCAACGTCCTACGTGCTCTCGGTGGAACGTCCTGGGGATGCAGTAAAGAACCGATCCTGACCACATATAAGGAGGCTATAGTGCAACCCGCCTTGGGGTATGCTGCACCAGTCTGGCAGCACATCGTGTCGAACACATCTTGGTACAAGCTGCAGCGCGTCCAAAATTGTAACTCGCGAAGGGCTGTTCAAGAAGCTCTCCAACTAAGCACTTACACGCCGAAGCTCGCATATTGCCAGTTAGAGACCATTACCAACTCCAGGCGCAACAAATGTTGATTAGCATCATTAAGCAGCAAAATCATCCGACCCGGTGAGAGAGAGATGTATCAGAAAGCCTTTCTCCGATGCTCCGTCGAAAGTAGATGTGCAGAGATGGACCGAAGCACAACGAGAACGCCACCGTTTCTTGTGCTCGGAGCATACCCGATTCGTGAAGGGACACTTGAGCAGAGTTGCCATTAACTCCATCTTGAGAGTCGCGCCTACCAAGGTTAGAGAGACCAAGATGGAACTTGGCAGGCATGCCAGGTGCACCCTTGCCTTGTAACGCTGTAAGAACTCCCCCATGCTATGTCATATCTGCATAGGATCGATAACAGCAAACCCGACGAGGGCCCGGATTGCGGTGGTCAAAGGCATACTACTGCACACCTGTTCAACTGCCCGATGAGACCGACTACATTGACGACAATGGATTTGTGGATGAACCCAACGCTAGTGGCCGAGTTTCTGAATCTGTGACGGTGCCCCTCTCTGTGGCTGCAAAAAAAGAAGAAGAAGACGATAAGGCGGATGCTGCGTTACATATACTTTTCGTATTAGATTTAGTCTCACGCATGGACCAGGCGGCTGGCCGGCTGTATTGGCGGCATCACTGGCCAATGGGGTTTCGATTCGCGCGCGGCGATCAACAATCGCAGCCCAGTCCATTCATCAGACTAAATTTATTACGTGAACTCTGCGTGATTGCATACACTGCGCGCGCCAAAGACGCAGAGAAATAGATCTCTGCTTCTTTGGCCTCTTCGCGCTCCCTCGATCGGGACCAGGAGTGAGCGTTTTTCGATTTTTCGGTTTTTTCGTTTTTCGCCCTTTTTGGCGAAAAAAATCAATATTGAAAAAAAAAACGAAAAAGTAATTCTTTTTG
The DNA here is from genome assembly GCA_029168955.1 of Aplectana chamaeleonis. Lineage (NCBI taxonomy): Eukaryota > Metazoa > Nematoda > Chromadorea > Rhabditida > Cosmocercidae > Aplectana > Aplectana chamaeleonis. Next base: position 147,537 of record JAPDOI010001071.1, on the reverse strand, counting down.
GTATGAAATTTGCGTTTCTGATGCTACTCTCAGTCGATCCTTCGCTGCCTACAGACGTCTGCAGCAAGTTTGCACTTGTCTTTCATTTAATTTAAGAACCATTCCGAGCAAAAACAAACGTATCGTCTGTCCCTTGCACAACGGTTCATTCTACTACATCACTTTCGATAAACAATTACACTGGTTGGGTCGAAATTTCTTGTATTTTCTGTTCTTCATCAGGCTTAAACGACTACAGCGCATCTTTTGAGCATGGTCATAACTTTCAGGAATAATCCCCCGAAAAACAGAAAACATAAAGTTCGACCGGTAATCTAGTAACGCTAATCGATTCTGCATAGCTGATAACCTGCATCGGTACTTTAAAGGCACTGTTTACGATGGTTTTCATGTCCGAGTTTTTCACATAAAACAATGCGTTGGCCTCTAAGTGTTATCCAATTATGAAGAAACGGCGAGAAACACATTAACACTCAATTGACCGCGTGTCCACACTGCGCACCCACGCCAAGAACTCGATTTTTTTCGTTTTACTTTAAGAAAAACGGATTCCTTCTAATTCAGCTTTTATATCCATGCTTGATACAACTTCTATAGCTGGTATGCAGATAATAAGCGCCATATTTCTCATTTTGACATAGTCGTTTACATCAAAGATTCAGTTTGAAAACTCACCGAATTGATTGGCCGTGGAGCGCGCGGTCTCTTAAGTGTTAAAACGTCGTATTTATGTTCACATTATTCTCTGGCTTGGATTAGTTGTCCGATTGGATGAACATGTTCCCGATGGTTGGGACCGGTAAAAATTGGGTCAGTCGAGAATGAAAAAATATTTTATGCAAAACAGTATTAGTTAGGGTCCGTAGGAAGGGACGGAGCAACAGAAAGCAGAAAATGGCAAAGGACGGGTCCACAAAATATTTCATCGTCACCACGAACAGTTCCTGTGAGAGTAGAGTGGCGTGGTGAGAGTAAAGGATTTGGTGCCCTTCTGGTCCGTTTTTCTCAGTTTCTCCGTCATTTTAGTTCCACCCGGGAATCAATTAATCGATTTCGCAAATAATCTCAATTATAGCTTTTCGACCCATAGGAAAACGAAAATTAGGATTTTGAAATACTTTCTCGAAAGTGCACGCGAGGACGCGGTATTTATATCGTCCTCGCGTGTTTCTCAAAGAATCACGTGAAGACGTGGTGTTGAGCACGTCTTCACGAATATCGACAGCAAGAGTGCATCGGGAGACGTGGTTTATCACGTCTCATGGACTTCTCGAGAGTTCCATCGCGAGTAATGTGCTCTATACCACGCCCACATGAGAAGACATTCCAGGCTTTTGCCCTGTCAACGAGTTGCGCTCACCCGCCCAACCCACGAATTTTACAGGACCGCTCTGGAGAGCAGAAAGCCTGTGCGATATCGCTGAGAGATGTGGTCTTCCAGAAATCGGCGTTGTAATAAGGCATTCTATGAGCACTCATCGATCAACGGCGACTTTTACAGGCCATAAAACGGCCAATGTCTCACCGTCGACTGCGTACCACGCGCTGCGCGACCGCACGCGCGTCGGAAGCAGACGGGTTTTGGCCGCCGCGCGACGTTTCGGCCGCCGCGCGGCGGCCGAAACTCGTCGCGCGGCGGCCAAAACTCGTCTGCTTCCCACGCACGGGCGGTCGCGCAGCGCGTGGGACGCAGTCGACGGTGAGACATTGGCCGTTTTATGGCCTGTAAGCAGTATTCAAACATTGGTCAAAAGTTCATTGAATGGTGGAGCTCGGCAAAGCACCAGAATATTCCAGTCGCTAAAGCTCGTAATCTGTTCTTAGCTCCCAGTTTGGAGAATGGGCAGTTTGTTTCTCTGCCTTCAACAGCAGCTGCCCTAAATTTCATTTTTGGTAGGCAGCAAGAAATGTATAGGGACTTCGAAAAATCGCTGTTGGAAAGTGCAGCAAGAAACAGAACTCCAGTAGCTCATAGAAATAAGATTACCTCAGACGATTACAACAAAATGGTATCCATAGGTTTTTCATCTAAAGATCCTATAGTTTTTGGTACTGTTGCTGAGGCAATCTTACTGTTTCGAGGTTTCTTAAGGGTGAGTGAAGCCCTAAACCTCAGAATATGCGATCTGAGAAAGGTCGGTGATGGTTATGAAGTCTTTATTAGAAAATCGAAGAAAGATCATGTTCGGCGCGGTGCGTCTGCAGCTTTCAGTTTAGAATCTCTTTCCACAGAGGAACAAATTATTTCTAGACATATTTGTTTTGCTAGTAAGGTTTCCAATAGATTTCTGTTCCCTCCTCGTTCTACTAAATTGCCGCTAAGCGCGTCAACTATTGCTACAAGGTTTCATCAACTCTTTGTAAATGCAGGCCTTAGTCGTAAGAACTATACCACACATTGCTTTAGAGGGGTGCAGCTTCTATTGCACTTTAGCAAGGGTTTGATAGCACGCATGTAATGTTACTGGGACGTTGGAGGTCCACGAAAGCATTCCAGGCTTATATCCGTCCTACAGCTGTCAATCTGAATGTTACCTAAGAGGGAAAAATGATCAAAACAATTTCGTTTTGTTTGATGTGAATAATAACCCAATCTCGTATATCTTGTTTAAATCATGTATCATTATACTCACCTATAAAATAGCTATTTCCATTTGTCCATTATTAGTCATTTCCGATGTGTCGTAATCACATGTACATATAATAGTCTATTTAGTCATCTATGCAATTACTTTCGATGTAATGTTGTAGCAGGATTTCTCAATCCTATGTACATTTATATTGTTCGCCGCAGTAATATGCTCGTATGACAGACAATAAACCTTCCCCCCCCCCCGTATTATCGTTTTACGAAGTCGAAAAGCGGTTTATGCCGTAGTGACGTAGGAACGAAGGTATAAATTGAAGATTATCGTGAACGCTGCCTTTAAAGGCAGTCATTCTCGGTGACATATGCAGTTAAATGATAGGCGAGAAGATTCCTATGCTTTCATTGTCAGTGTTGAAAGAACGGTTAAAACGAGCTAGGAATGACAAAATAACGGATGCAAACAAGCGTTCTGAGGTCACCGAAACGCCTCAGGCCTCCTTTCCGCCCCTCGACATAAACAAATGAACACTCGAGGTTGTGATAACATTGAAGACAGTGTTCAAGATAAAAGTCGTGTTTCTGTTTTCTCGCCTATCTTGAGAAAGGTGCCATGCTGATTCTGACGATGCCTCTGGAATCGTACACAGCCTTCTCGGAACGGAGTTATGGTCTCTTATAAATTGCGCTAGAGAAGCATGGTGGACGAGTTTCCCGAGACTTTTTACTTCCGTTATTTGCAGTCGATGCATGCGAGCTCATCTGAGTAATGAGATGAGTTAAGAATGAAGAGAAGAGCGGGCTACTGATCGGAAGCCATCGCTCATCTCATGATCTCGAGTTTTCATTTGTTCAGGGCGGGTATTGCGCTTTTGGGGTTTGCCTTGCGCTCAAAGTGGCAACTTCGGGCTCTTTTGGAGCTCTTCCTGACTCGTTTTTATGAGTTCTTTCGACGTTAAGGTTACAATGTGCTTCTCCACTACCTACTCCTAGTGGAAAATGAAACACATTTTTTATCGTAAACACTGCCTTTAAGTAATCAAGTCAAGGAAAAAGCCAGCTAAACCGCTTCATAGAATTGGTAGGTAGATATTAGCATCCTTCATAGCGGTCCATTCACGCTCAAAAGTCAACTTAGGCAAAGGCACAAAACACGGTTTTTTGCGTTCCCTTCAAACACGCCTCCCTGTATAGTTATCTTCCGTAAACGGCGGAGATATCAACAGCGAAATCTATCGTGAACGCTGCTTCTGAGGTCAGGAAAATTTGTTTTCGTTTAAGATGATCATGAAAAAGACGTCCAGAATTGCTCTTAGGAGGCACATAACTTTCAAGAAGAAACCAAGCTAAATTTTTTTGCTCCCTCTATCAATCCATAATAAACTGCGAATAAAAATTTCTTAGGCGAACGGCATCATGTATAGTTCCATCAAGCGAAAGTGGGCGAACCTAACCCCTGCGTAGACACCACGACTTTATGCGTGTGGGCGCCGAGAGACTGAGCTACTGGTCAGTGGTGACCATGACGTGACCGCTCACACTGAAACATGACAGAGGAATAAATTCACGCAAAAGTGTGCTATGCACCGATAACTGTTGATGCTCGTCTCTGAACAACGTTTGTTCCGTTTTGATCTATCACTTGTCCACGATTTTCGACTTCTACGAACTCGTTTTTTTTTTCAAGTTAAGGACGAGTCTCAAGCCCACAGTTTCGATGAAAAACGCGAAAAAACAAGGACATGAATGTTCGGAGAACTACTGCAGTTTTTGACAGAAAGTTCACAATGAAATTTTCAGTAGGTGTTCTGCGCTACAATTTTGTCAGGATTCGCCACAGCAACAAGGGGAAATTCCTTACATTGATGCGTTGACTGCATAAGCTTTTGTTTCACTGAGAAAACATAAATCTATCATTATTCGAAGCACTCAACGTCGGCATGGATCCTGAAGAGTTCAATTCAAGGTTAGCGCAAACTCAGTGCCATATGCTGTAACATAACACCGGCATGGATCCTGAATGGAATTTGCGTTCCCCATTGGAGGTTGACGCAAACTGGCTGCACCTATGTTATAGCATATGGCACCGAGTTTGCGCCAACCTTCAACAGTGAACGCGACGTCTCTTCCCGATCCATGCCGACGTTAGGTGCACCGAGTTTACGCCAACCTCCAATGGGGTACGCAGTCTCTTAAGGATCAATGCCGATGTTAAATTACGTCGCCTTGTTCTTCCAGTCAAAAATATGTAATTACGGAAAGAAGACGTTTCAGAAGACGAAAAAAAATTTCGGTTTTTTTTCGGAATTTTTCGAATTCAAAACCGAAAATTTTTCGTTTTTCGGTTTCGAAGTTTTTCGCACATGCCTGATCGGGACAGAGCATGTCATGAGCGCGTCGCTAGAGCGAATCTTATATTCCGTGTCACTGACTGGCACGTAACTGCGTTCCGTGCACAGCGCTCACAGCGCTCAAAGACAATTGAATACGCAAGCATTTTTAACGGGCAACCCAAACCTTAGATGGTCTTTGTCATACAACTTATCGAGCATGCCTCTGGCCAAGTTTGAATTCGCTGACTTCACAGTCACCCTAGCAGCTTTTTTGAAAAATCTGAAACAAATTTGAATTATAAACCAAGAGACAAGTACATCAAAACATCAAAATAACCAACTCGTCAGAATGCTCTAAGCTGTGATCAACCGCCTCGTAATATCCATTGTCGCGAGTTTTCACGTACTCCATAGACATTGTGTCGATGTGGGGAATGTACACGAGAACAGTTCCAATTTTGGCAGTCAAAAGTGTGGTCTCCTTCTTCGACGAACATAGCTCTAAGAAAGATGAAGTAGAAAAAGTAGAAATGTAACAGGTAAAAAATGATAATAAACCAACTTAAAGAATTGTAGTTCTCCCGGCCAGCTTCACTCAACTTTCTCGATGAGCGATTGTCCTCCAAACTTATAGAATCGAACTCATGAAAATCATCACGCTTGCTCCAGGTCCCTACAAAAACTCATTGTACGGAATCTACGATTTGCGCTCGCACTTTTCATGATCACCACACTGCTGGTCAAAAGAGGAGAGAAAAAAGATGTAGGGGAAGGAGAAGTTGATAAAGTACGTTTCGCCTACATTTACGCTTTCGCCTATAAAGGTTACATTCGTGAGGACGCCAAGCGCTTCCACAATACACTCCTTTTGAAAGCAATATTCTTTCCTTTGGTACATTGCGAACTTGAGCGAGTGTATGCTACTCTTTCTCAGTTCCAGTCGACAATGCAGCATGCAGACCTCACACCAGCACAGAGTGTACTCCTTATATACAAGAGAAATCCAGGTCCGTAGTTGTGGAAAACAGCTTTTGCGACACGCAGTGCTATGTAAATCGTGCTGGGACCACGATCTCCCTGTACGATTCATCTTCGTTCCAGGGGCAAGCGAGGCGTTGCGTAAGTTTTCTAAATCGGAGCGACCCCCCTCCCCGCCTTCAAAATTTTTCATCGAAAATACAAAATTTTTGCGATCCCCTCCACGAGGGGCGAATTCTGTGTAGTTTATATTGGATTATTAAAACAGTGAGACGCCGAACATTCGTTCAGTGGTCGGGCTCAAGCCTCTCAAACCTGAGCAATGCTATCTACGATACTTCCCTTTGGTGACCAGAAATACCAAGAATTTTTGGAATATCGTCATCAAATTTTCGTTTTTGGTCCGAGATTTTTGCAATCCCCCATGCCTTGATTTTTGCACCCCCCTCCGTTGCGAAATTTCTCAATCTCACTTGACCCTATGGGGATGTTATGCCTGAAAGGTGAAAACCGTGAGGTAATCAGTCGCTGTCGCGGCTCTCCGTCGCAGTGCGCTGCGACAGGTGCCAGCGACAGCGACCCAGCCAAATCCAGTATCGTGCCTGGTGTTTCTTGGCCCTGAGTGACAGCGACGTCGTGGGGTATAACAATGGCCTAAGCATATACGAGCTCACAACATTCCTGACCATAAGCTCTACTGGCGACATACCGAAAAGGGAGCGACTCTGCAGCTCCTGCTTCCGATGTTGTCCGCGAGTCAACTCGTTTAGGCGGTTTGAATACCCTTTTTCCAATTCTGCAGGCCACAGAGGTCGATGCAATCGTTGTTCCAGTTCACTGCTTCAAGTTAATCTAGTTTCGAAGTTCTTACAAGGATTTTCCTGCTCCGAATATGCGCGTTAAAAGGTTATTGTTTAAAGCTTTATTTCGAAAATTGGTAAGAAAAAGAAAAAAGAACTCATACACCTGAAGGCAGTGTTCACGATAAAAACCATGCCTTGGTCTTCAATATATTTGCACAGACATACTATCAATCTAGGAGCCGAATTCCGGTCCGCTATTGCGGACTACAGCTGTTTCATCATGCGACACGTGATAATCGTGCTGGATGAAGGGCGAATCGTGTCGGTTCCAAGTGGTCCCAGCACGATTTTCACGTGTCGCATGATGAAACAGCCGTAGTCCGCAAATGCGTACCGGAATTTGGCAACGAGAACGACAGCAGTTAGGTCCATGGCTTGCTACCTCAAGAAAAAATTAAATACCACCCGCGGTTGACGCGGGCGGTTTAAATCTCACCAACGGCTGGCGGTATGGTGAGCTGATCGATCAGCTTCGCTCTTCCTTCGGCCTGAACCGATCGGCGGGTCGGCGCACGCGACCGGCGCGAGTGAGATTTGAATGTTTTTTTTTCAAGGAAGCAAGCCACGGGCCTAACTATAAAAACACCCCCCAATTTCCGTGAATCCGGAATGTTTGGTGCAGAATAATTCTAAACGACGGACGTGGTTTTGCGCTCTAAACTTCGCAGATACCACTTCCATTCACGTTTCTCAAATTGAAAAGCTTTCTAAAAGTAAGAAGGTATATTGGGATGCTAGAATAACTCGAGATCAAAATTCAACACATCGATAATTGTTACTTTGTATGGAGAACTCTTCGGGATGATCCAATAGGTCGGTCGATTCACGAAATTTTCGCGTACTTCCCCACGATTTTTCATAGCTCTTTCTTTCCTGCCTTACTTATAATATCACAAAGACTAATTAACTCAAAAAATGGCACTTCCTCATCGTAAACACTACCTCTGAGCTTGAAACGCGAAACCGTTTCCGAAGTTGAAAAATCTATCACACCAAACACAAAAATAGGCGTTTGCGGGAATTTGAATATCTTTGTCGCACTTTTTTGATGCCCTCCCCAAACGAATCAGGGTTTTATGAACAGGGTTGAGCAGGGTTGCGACTCTGCACAACGGGGGGTCGTAAAATTTTTGGTAGAATTGTGCAAAAAAATGAAAATTTGGGGGGGGGGCTCGTAAAATGAATGGATTAAACAGGAATTCTCTCCAAACCACTGGGCAAGCCAAAATGAGGCTCTAAAATAGTCGCCCTAGGTGCTAAATACAAATTTGGTATCTGTTTTTCGAGGAGGGGGTCGTAAACAGTTCTCCGAAATTTCGTTTAACAGGGGGGGTCGTAGCTGCGTCGAAAATTGGCGCAACGGCCTGCTCAACCTTGTTTATGAAGTCTCTCTATGATATCCCTCTCCTTTGTCGGCCTCCAAGACAAAAGCATTCAAAACGGAAGCTAGGGCTTTTTTTCGCGCTTAAGTGAGTAAATGTTTGAATTAAAAAGTGATTGGTGAAGCTACCACCAGCTTGCATTCCTAATGTGTTCGGACGTGTTTTCTGAAAAGCTTCTTCTTCTATATTCTTCGCCATTGCGTCATAATCCGACTTCTCCATCCTTTTGCCGAAATCGTTAGATTTCTCTGTTTGTGGCAACGTAACGGAGTTGAAAAATCTGAATAAAAATTCAGTTTTGTAGTAAACCAAATATTACAAATTTCTATTAGCAGAAACACAGCGACCGACAAAATTTTAATGGTTCGAACCTTTTCAAGATATCAATCTGTGAAGGCAAGATGAAACAATGTAAACCCGTAATAAGTGAGACGATCTCAACCTGAAAGAAGGCATCTACAGTGCGTTTCATTACGTACTTCCACTCAGAATTTTGAACATGTTGCTCTCCAGCGTTGTGCTGGACCTGTTCTACTGTGACGAGCGAATTCAGGATGTTGAGAAATATAAATATCCACGGTTCCAGAATTGGCTTTTCCAAAAACTTTTTATAACACTTTTTTCAATTTTCGGCCGTTTCATCATATGCTTCCACCTTGCATAAATAGCTATTAAATCACTTTTCTGTTCCAGCAAAACTTATGTTTGGGTCGAATTTGAAGAAGACTTCCCTTTGCTGTATGAATCGTGATCCTCAATTGTCCAGAGTGGATGAATCCCAGATCGAAGCCTCCCATCACTCCTGGATTAGCGACTGTCGCACAAATGATCGAAAGGAGATAATCCGCTGGCCCGTTTTCAGTTTTATGAAAACATGCGGACACCTACGGTCACACTGATGACTGAGACGAACGTAGAAGCTGTCTGAAAGTGATGAACAGCAAATTTAGAAGCGCAACTCCAACACAGCGGCTAGCGTTCACGAGATCCAGAATAAACTTGGACTGCCTACGTGCAGGCTCGCTGTGCTGCCGAAATATCGTATATTCGTGCCGTGGCAGTGTGGAGGAAAGAAGACCACCTCTCTGCAAACCGACGTCAATCCCTCCGCGAAGAGGGTTATTGTCATGGGAGAGATGCTGGCTGGCTGCAGCTCTCCTAAGGATCCTACTACAAAGGGCCGGCATCGAGAGGAATCCAGGACCCGCTTAGAAGTGCCCATGCGCCACATGCAGCAAGGATTTCACCTGGAATACGAAAAATGTCAAAAGCTTTGGATGTCAAAGGTGGGTGCATCTCTCCTGTTCGAGACTCAGTTCTGTGAGACATCACGACTCTTCCTTCCGTTGTGTTCTGTGCTCTGCCCCTAGCAACTCTCTCTTTTTGCACGTACTCATCATCCTTATGTCGTTATGGTTCAGGAAACCAAGCTTCCCCCTTCTGCTACCACTCGACACCCTAACATTCCTGGCTACACTGCTCATCATGCTCCAAGGTCATCTCTCGGCGGAGGAGTTTCTACTTTTATATTATATGATTTACCCTCTCATCTCATACCAAACACCCCAAAGGACGGTACTCCAAAATACCTACCCTCTCAAAACCCTATATCTCTTTTTAATATCTATATCCCTCCCGCCACTTCCTGTCCCCAATCTTACTACCCTACTCCCTCGCTCAAGCAGCTGTACGACTGCTCCCTTTCAGCTTCTGTTGTCTTCGCAGGCGATTTTAATGTTCATACATTCTGCTCGTCGGTTGACACTGATGCTAGAGAAAAAGACGTCGGAGAATGGGCCGAGGAGTGCGATCTGGTCACCCTTAACGATGATCAGCCCACTCGTCTCTCGGTCAAAGGCCGATCCTCTAGTCCAGACATCTCTCTTGCACCTTCTAATCTCTCTAGCGCCTGCTCTTAGTCGACCGCTACAACTCTGTCCAATGATCATATCCCCGTCTTTATACATGTCGATCACTCTCATTCTCTTGCTCCTTATTCAGGTATCCGTCAAAGGTCTTACCTTAATCTTTGCCTTGCAGACTGGTGCTTGTTCAGGGATGTGGCACTTCGCCACATGGCTGCCTACTCTACTTGTTATCCGAAGGCAATTCCTCGGATAATGGATCGATTCGGATAATGCCATTTCAAATTTACCGGATATTGGTTCGATTCAGATAATGCGTTTTTTCAAATTTTCGGATATTGGATCGATTCAGATAATGCCATTTTTCCAATGATTCGGATACGGATATCCGTCGGATAATTTCGGATATTATCGGAACAAACCTCAGGCAACACACACACATACACACACACACACACACACACACACACACACACACACACACACACACACACACACACACACACACACACACACACACACACACACACACACACACAATGAGTAGAATAGTAGCTACGAGAAATGGACATATACATAAATTACACGAGTGAGGAAACAAAAGTGAGTCAAATAGTTGATATAAAAATGGACCGGTTTACTACATTCAACCGGTTGACCGGTTCACTACATTTAACCTAAAATGAACCGATTTTTATCCGTTTTATCCGTTTTTATTCGATTTTATGCGATTTTACGCAAATTTTATCCGATTTTTATCCGTTTTATCCGATTTTACGCAAATTTTATCCGTTTTATCCGGTTTTTATCCGTTTTATCCGCTTTTATTCGATTTTATCCGAATTTTTGACCCTTCGGATAATGGTTCGATTCAGATAATGCCGATTTTAAATTTCCCGGAAATTGGTTCGATTCAGATAATGCGTGTTTTCAAATTTTCGGATATCGGATTATCCGAATCTCGGATATCCGGTCGGATATCCGAAATGGAGTGATTCGGATACTAAGTATACTGCCTACCCATGGAATGAATACGTACACCAGAAAGAACGTCACCTGACGGACGCGATTCGCAAGGCCATGGAAGCCGCCCTTCCTGAGGGCCGAGTCAAGACCTTTTTTCCCCATGTCACCACGGAGATCTTGGAGAAGATAAGGTCAAGGGATGCAAAGAGAGTCGCAGATCACCTGGATCCGACCATTGCTGAGCTAGATAGCGAGATTAAGCGAGATCTGGACAAGCACAAGAAGGAGTGTTGGGAGAAATTCACGGAGAAGATGAATTTCAAGAGTGACGGAGCATCAACTTGGAAAGTTCTGAAGATCTCGGGCACGAGCACCTCCACCAAGTACTCCACGATCGAGGTCAAGAATGGAGCTTTCAAATCGGGAAAGGAGGCTGCAACTGCTCTCGGGAAGAATTTTTTCATAACTCAGGCTAAGAAAGGGAAACAGAACCGAGTGACTGTAAGAGAGCTTTGTAAGCTGCCGCAAATGAGTGAAGCAGAAGCTGTTACGCCCGCGCAGATTGAAAAGGTGGTCAAAGAGATGCGCAACTCGAAGGCTGTAGGGCCGGATGGCGTTAGTCCAGCGGTCTTGAAGAAACTACCGAGTGAGATTATGCCAATCTTGGCTGACGTCATCAACACATCCTTCCGCACGTGCATCATGCCCCAAGACTGGAAAATAGCAAGCGTCATTCCGTTGCCCAAACCTGGGAAATCGCCATCCACAGCGAATGGATACAGGCAAACAAGTCTTTCATCATCTATCGTCAATGCCGTTGAGAATCTGGTCGTGAAGGATGCCGAGCATAATAACAAACAGCAGAACCAACATGGATTCCGCAAATTACATTCTACCACCACAGCGCTGCTGGAGATTGTGAGCTATCTTTCGGACGGCTTCAACGCCAAAAAACCCTAACGCGCCGTTGGGGTAGCCCTGGACAACACGAAGGCTTTTGACACTGTCAACTTGGGCATACTGTCTGAGAAGCTATTGAGGTCCACCATCCCGCCTTGGCAGAAGCGATGGATAACCGCACTCATCAAAGGGCGCCGAGCAAAAGTGCTGTTTCAGGAACATGTCTCTAATAGCATCCCGATCGCTGCCGGTGTCCCTCAAGGAGAAGTCATATCGCCTGCTCTGTTCAGTCTTTAACTGGAAGATTTGCCCGTCCCCCCAAGTGACATCAAAGTCGTTGCGTATGCGGATGACATCACCATCTTGTGCCGAGACAGAGACATTAATATAGCTGCACGCCAGATCAATAGCTACCTCATCGTTTTGAAGAGCTTTCCCGATGATATGATGCTCACTGTCTCTGTCACTAAATCATCTGTATCTGTTTTCTCCACTGACCCCAAGAAACACTGTGCTCACCCCATTGTGATCTGCCGGCCGCACGTTTCCCGAAGCTGATCGGCCTAGTAATGGATCCTTCACTGAAGTTTCATGAAAACACTAAACAGAAACAGGCTACAGTGGAAGCAAAGCTCTACGTTCTACGAGCTCTGGGAGGAACGTCGTGGGGAAGTAAAAAGGAGACAATTTTGACCACGTACAAGGCAATTTCGCAGCCGGCGTTGGAGTACGCTGTACCTGTATGGCAGCACATAATATCGGAATCATCGTGGAAAAAGATGCAGCGAGTCCAAAATGCAGTGGAACATCTTCATGCTGGAGCCCGAATTCGAATATTTGGAAAACGAACATTCAAACGAATAATTCGATTATTCGAAAGGTCCAATATTCTAATATTCTGCCGAGTAAGCGAATAATTTTAGAAAAATGGGAGGCAGAGTCTCCAGCACAAGTCCATTTTTGCGGTTCAGAGGTTGTTTCCAATCAAGCTGGTAGAAAGTTCGAATACATATAATCAGAATACTCCAATATTCAACATGAGGTATTCAGAAACCTATTGGTGGAGTATCTCGTTCAGCGCCGAAATTCACTTGTTGGTCGTAATGTATGGATGTACTCCAACCGCGAGTGAGGTGGGCAAATGGGGGATGAGCGGCGCGCGTGACTGGACGAATGGGGGAAGAGCGGGAAGGACACGGAGTATCCCTCGCGTCTCCTGCGGCTGAAATACATTACGACCATCACCCACGAATTTCTGGGCGGAAAAAATCGATACCGTTCTCCGTCTGCTCGAGTAGGTCCCGAAAAGATTCGAGCGATGTTCCAGAAACCGAGGAAGTTCATTCGCATAGCTTTGATATACCATACTATACCATACTATACAAGAAAAAAATTCAAGAAAGTTGGTGGTGCCGCGAATGGGAGTTCGATTATGCGTGGTCGGTCCCGTACTTCTCATTCAAATACTCGCGATTTTGACCGAATATTCGAATTAATCGGAAAAGTCAAACTTTCGAATAATTCGTTTCTTGGACTACTCGGAAAAGTCAAATTTTCGAATATTTCGTTTATTGGACTACTCGAAAAAGCCAATTTTTCGAAAAATTCGTTTATTCGAATATTCGGAGAAGTCAATTTTTCAAATAATTCACTATAAATCAAAAGAGTCAATTTTTCGAATTATTCCTTTATTCAAATATTCGAAATTTTTATTCGTTTGATATACTCTACAGTAGACTTCGAATAATCTATTCATTCGGAAATTTGAATTTTGCATTTATTTGAATATTCGATTTATTCGGGAATTTAAATTTTGGATTTATTCGAATATTCGATTTATTCAGAAATTTGAATTTTGGATTTATTCGAATATTCGATTTATTCGGGAATTTAAATTTCGGATTTATTCGAGTATTCGATTTATTCGGAAATTTGAATTTTGAATTTATTCGAATATTCGATTTATTCGGGAATGTAAATTTTGCATTTATTCGAATATTCGATTCATTCGTGAATTAAAATTTTGGGGTTTATTTGAACATTCGGCCAATTTCGGTGCCCCACATTCGAATTAGGCCGGTAACAGGCGACTCATCCCCGCATCCATTTACGATGAAAACTAAAATGCGCCCCAAATCAAGATTTCTGAAAAATTTGAAGGTGTGAAAGCTTCTCCGGTCATTTGCACAAAAGTATGAATTTCGCCCACCCAGACAGTCCAATCCCCTGCCAAAAATCGGGGAGTACATCGACGGAGACGAGTTGCCCGTAACCGAATTAGACATAACCTATTTCCTTGCAAAATGAGATCGAGAGCTTCTTTATATCCGAAATTTATTGGCGATATTTCGGTGTGAAATACCACCTTTTTCGAGCCTATAATAATCGAATACATAGCACACCCAACCAATTAGCAGGGTCGTAGTCAACAATCCAAGCACTAACCAAACTACTCAGGGACTCGGTGCTTGCGGGCCGCGCGCATTTCGGGCCTTGCTCGCCACCCGCTCACCCCTCATTTTGAAGTGCTCGCCACCCGCTGACCCCTCGTCTCCGCTCGCCACCCGCTATGGGTATAGCAGGTCGGGAGCGCGAGTGGAGGTGGTATAGCGGGTCGCGAGCCCATTGCGAGCCAGCCGACAGCTGTATCATCAAAAATCACAGTTGGCGTCTCATTCCTCTGCATCGTTTTCTTTTTTTTCTTGCTTTCGATTTTTTTGCTTTCGATTCCTTTGTGATTTAGAACTACGGTGAAGTTTACCAATTGTTCTCCGTGGTTGGTGTGATCCTTTAGCCAGACTATGTGTGCGACCTCGTTGTCATTCGGCGAGTCAGCACATAATTATTTAATGCCTTAGGTGTACCCACGAGTACCAGATGGATGTTAATGACTCGCCCTAGAACAATCACGCCTCCATTATCACCATCCTCACTCGATACGCCTCAGATCATTTGTGATGACTTCTCCGACAATTTTTCTGAACATTTCTGTCAACCCCAGCTACTCCACGTGAATGGTTCCCTATCCCTATTTTCGCTATCAGATATTTTCCATTTAGATTTTGCGAATTCTCCAAAAAATTGAATAAATTTTTTTGGAACACTTCAAATTAGATCTTTTTTTGAATCGGGAAAATCAAAAGAAAGTTCATTGCTTATTCCTGAATTTTCGAATGACTCGTGAGTTAAAAAATGTTGAATGTATTTGATGAAATTCAATAAATATAAATTTATCAGATGGTATGGGCGAGTACTTGAATTTTTGAACGGTCTTCAAATTATGTGTGTAACATCATAATCAATGTTGTTTCGCTCGCTGAATAATTTTTTTCCAGGTGAAAAATTTTTCCGTTGGTACGCATGCTTCCATTCACGAACCGGTCCGCACAGTGCACCATGTGAGAGCTCGTGCTTATGGAGGTCAGATGCTATTTTCAATTGTTTGCGATTCTCTTCCACGGGCTTATATTAGACGACAAGAAGCAGGTGATTTAGAAGTTTTCCTTGAAGCTCTGAGCGTTTCAAACTTTTTAGAGATGCTTCTTAGTAGAGTTCGTAGAAGAGCTGCGTATTTGGAGCGTCTGAGGAATGGACGAAGAAAATGGAAGTCAGCCCTCGTCTGATTCGTGAGTCATTTTAAAAAAGGCCAATTTTCACGTTTTTTTTTACACAGGGCTTGTTTTCAATGCAATCCGATGTTTTAGGAAACCATAATCCGCATATTTCTGTAGATAATTTCCAATAAAAAAAAATTGCAAAATGCCTCAGAGATTACCACATTCCTAGAGGGGGCATATTCATATTTGCGAAGAGAAAAGGGGTATCCTAGGGGAAATTTGGGGCGTTCAGAAAAACTGTTTCAAAGTTCACCCTATTTTTGGGTGCTGATTACAAATCTCAGGTCCATTGGTCATTTTGTTTCGAAAGGGGATTTTTTCTGAACGTCTGAAATGTCCTTGTCGGTTCCCTTAACTTATCGCTAGCACCAAAAAGGCATTGTTTACGAATTCACTCAGGTAATTAGGGAATTTCGAGCACGGATTCTTCATGTACTGTCCCATACCTACAACAGCGAAAACGCTATCCTCCAAATCATCGTGGCGCGGGTGAAGCAGTCCCTAGGAAGTGCACTTTTCATGTATTTTTTAAATTACTTTGCTAAACCAGTAATACAGTATCATTTCAGGAGATTCGCTGCCTATAAATTCCACGAGGATCGTACAATTTCTAATGGATACCAATTAATGTAAGTGCGCTGCTATTACTTATTTGTACTACTTAATTCCACTAAAATCAATTTTTTCAGCGTCATGGCACACCGAAGAGCAGTCAGTGTGGAGAAGTAGAAGAGCTAATGTATGGTTAGATCCACGGCCTGTGTCCTGAAGAAAAAACGTGTAAAATCAAAACGCGGCTGGCGTGGCGGGGTAAAACTCGATCTCCGAGAGTCGGACCGCCGCGCCGGCTTATGGTTTTTGAATTTAAACGTTTTTTCTTGAGGACACAGGCCACGGACCTAACTATAGCGTATATTGGCAGAGCCGTGAGGCAATGATGCTAGTGGATTCTGAAAATATTTTTTGATTTCCTGTATAATTAAATTGCCAAGTTGCTGTTTGCTTCCCATGAAATAGTTCACTACAGTGATGTTATTTACAAAAAATATTACAACTTAATCCGATATTGATATTGGTATAAGTAGAATTAGAATATTTATATATTGATAAATAAAACAAGGTCGGAAAAATACTTGGTTTTATCTAGGCAGGGGGCACTCAGGCCTCGAGCGAAAATGAACCAATGATTATTCAAGTTTTTTTAGTTTCCATAATAACTGATTGATACCGATAGCAGGTAAATCCCTCTGCTTCTTTTTTATAGTTTAATCTCGAGTGCCTCCAGTCTGAGATAGAGCCAAATGCTTATTGTACATGGGATTGTGCTTCGTTTACTACATGCCATGATATATATTATATTTGTGACCAATTAGAATGATATGAATTCGGCGTGTGAAACCATGATTTTGATCATTGTATTGATTGAACGCCCGCCTGTGACATTAAATGCTGAGTGAATTTGTATTGATTGCTGGAATATAATATAATAATAAACACATTTTAACCGATTGTAGATCATAAATCTATTACTGAAAGATAAGGGATAGAGGTGGGGGAATAGATTCGATGGGGTATGAGAATTTAATGATCGGGGTGTGAGCTAGTGCTAAGCTATCACGCAAGAGTGCGCGTCACCCGCTACCATTTTGTCAGCTACCAGGAGAAGGCGAGCGGGTGAGTGTGATGTGGCGGGCGCGCCGCCGAATTAGTGGTGGCGGGCGGCGAGCCCCTGCCGTCGAGTGCTCGCCACCCGCTATAATTTCGCTCGCTGCCCGCGAAAAGGGTTGCTCGCCACCAGACTTTCGCTTCGCGGATGGCGAGCTCCAACCTTCTGAGTAGCCGCGATGCCAACTTTGCAGAAATATTTTTAGGAGTGCCAAAAATACACAGCTCGGAGAGCTCACCCTCTGCGACTCCCCCTGTTCTATCAAATGAGTCAACAGTTATGGTGTGCACGGGAAGGATTACCCCAATGGATACTGTTGTGTGATAAGGCGCAAAGCATCTATCATCTCATTCCTGTTGTTGATTTCGGGGGATAAGCGCCTTATCTCAGGAGCTTCCAACACTTTTCTTTCCAGAGAAAATTCCAGTGAGGCGTGCAAAACTGCAACTTTCACTGACGGAGGGCTTTCCGAAGCATGATGTTGTGTGCGATGCCGCGAAAAGCCATTATTCGGGTATGCGTTTGGATTCCTTAGAGCTCGCAGAAGTTCGTCAAGCCGTTTATGTAGTGGCCGCATGGTCTCTCCAATGTAATTTTGCGCACAGCCTTCGCATGTAATCATATACACAGTGCCACGAAGTTGGCAGATTTCTTCTCTGTGCAATATAGACAGTTGCGTCGACCGCATTTCTCTTCGTAAAGTCTCGATGAAGTCAGAATTTGCTTCAAAGTCGGTGGTGGACGTAGAACGAGCTTTAATGGTAGTCCGGAACTCTTGACGATGTTGTTAAAAACAGATACTTGTTCAAAACCTCGTTTACATATGGCAGAACTAAGGAGAATCCGTTCACCATATAGAGTGGACTCCAAGACCTAGAATCTGCTGTCTTGTATCCGTTTTCTTCCAGTACTCGAGCGATCTTATTGTTCACCTCCAGAAACTCGAATGAGCACACTTTCTGCTTTGTCTTCTTGAGGTTCTTCACGACGTTCTTTATGAAAAGAGGATGTACACTCCGAGAGTGAAGCACGATGTTTTTCGACATAGGTTTCTTGTACCATAAGGATGCCATGACTGATTCAAACCTCTGAGTTGAAGAATGGTGAGTATTCGTTTTCGCTAGGGTATTCGGCTGTGAACTAGATGTTCGGGTCATACGAGTTCAGATTCCTGAGCATTACGTGTAGTACGGAGATAGTAGATCCTACGACGAATACTCCATCAATATAGCGTTTGTAAAGTAGGATCTCGTTGACAAGGGACGCTCTCTCTATCTTGTTTAGGTAGACAATCGCCAACAGTGGTGCGATTCTTGCTCTCATGGCGAGACCGCGTTTTTGACAATAGAACCTCGTCGAACTTGAAGATGTTGCATCTTAATGTAGCTCCGAGGGGCTCTTGAACATCTTGTTCTTCTAATCCAAATGTATGGATTTCGTTCTGATGTTCACGGAGAAGTTCAAGTATTGCTTCCACTGCTTCATCGTTGTTTACATTCGTATAGAGAGCCACCGCGTCAAAACTTCCGTAACTGGCGTCATCAGGAATTTCACAGGCATTCAGGGCACATAGAAATACTTCTACATTGGCGATATGAGTCGATGTTTCATCAATGCGGTATTACGTTGGAGAGACCATGCGGCCACTACATAAACGGCTTGACGAACATCTGCGAGCTCTAGGGAATCCCAGCGCATACCCGAATTATGGCTTTTCGCGGCATCGCACACATCATGCTTTGGAAAGCCCTCCGTCAAAGAAAGTTACAGTTTTGCACGCCTCACTGGAGTCTTCTTTGGATAGAAAAAAGTTGGAAGCTCTTGAGATAAGGCGCTTATCCCACGAAATCAACAACAGGGTGAGATGATAGATGCTTTGAGCATTATCACATAACAGTATCCATTGGGGTAATCCTTCCCGTGCACACCATAACTGTTGGCTCATTTGATAGAACCGGGGAGTCGCAGAGGGTGAGCTCGCCCGAGCTGTGTATTTTTGGCAATCCTAAAAATAATTTTGCAGAGTTGGCATAGCGGTAAGTTTGGTTAGTGCTTGGATTGTTGACTGCGACCCTGCTAATTGATTAGGTGTGCTATGTATTTGATTATTACAGGCTTAGAAAAGGTGTTGTATCACACCGTAATATTGCCAATAAATTTCGGATATAAAGAAGCTCTCGATCTGTTTTTGCAAGAAAATGCACCGGTGAATGAGACTTCGGGATCCTGCCATAGCCTATTTCGTTTACCCTTGAAATAGAAACTTCACATATGTAATTCTGCAAATGGGGTAATCCTTTTCATGAGTAAGTTTTCTGCTGTTCGTTCTTGTGCGCAAAACTCTCGCTTTCCCAGTGGGGTGCCGCACTTTTTCCCAAGCACCTGACGCGCTCCTAGTTGGGTCCCGTACACTTCACAGGCGCTTGGCGCACTCACGCTTGGGTCTCGTGCACTTTCCCCGCCGTCCTGCGCACTTCCAGCTAGGTACCGCACATTTGCGGTTCGGTCAACACTCAACGGTAAACTCTTAGCCGTTTTTTAATGTATTAGTTCTACAAATATCATTACCACGATTATCATTATATACTTACATACTACCTTAGACTAACAGTATGGCTCACAATACCCCGCTCCTCCGCTCTTAGTCCAGCTACAACGGGGGAGGGGGTTCCTACCTCTGTAAGCATACGCATCGACCCAGACGGCCACGAGCGGGGAAAGTGGGATCAAATGGGACCAATCGGGGGGGGGGGGGGATTTCGACCTGAGTAAGGCAAAGCATTGAATACATATCGACCGGGCTGGCTTCAGCATCTAGGCCAACTCTGGCGGGGCCGTTATGGAAGCCTATCTTAAAGCTTGGTCGTAGGTCCGATCCCTCCCCCCACCGGACGTCGAGGGGTTTAACCCAGGGATGTGCGGAAATTTAATTTAGTAAACAAAAAGTCGAGTTTGTCAGAAAACAGAAACAGAAGGCGCAAGCTGCCAGAAAGCAGAAATTTCCACACACGCACCGTGCGAACTCTTCCATCTGACACGTAATGCCTCGTGCCGTAGCCTGGGGCGGAATTCACGGAGCGCTAACCACGTTTTAACCATGGCTACCGTAACTAAGGTTAAGCACATCGTTTGTGAATCGACTGGCCTCAAACCATCGCTAGACCGCGGTTATCGTTTCGTGAATTCCTGCCCTGGTCGGGGAAGATTTACTTGGCAAGGAATGGCGCAGCGATCAATGTTGTGTGGTCGCTTTTCCCCTCCCCATCTTGAGATCTAGCGCAGCACCGCATACAAACATTTTGCCGAAAAACTCTCCAGAGCCATCATTGATATCTAAATCTTTAAAATCACAAAGCCACATCTGCCACTACCACAGTGGCCGTTTTCTGCTTAAACGGGATCACTGAATCTGGAATTGTTCCGGTAATCTCCAAATAGTCCGCGTTTTGAAAGTAATTCACGAAAAAAGGTATCCGATCCCCTCAAAAAAATCGAGAGCTCCGCTGTGGTCCTGGTCTCGATTTCGAAATGTCGAATATTATTCGAATATTCGAATAGGGTTCAAATATTTGAATAGTTGGGCGACTTTTCGAATGTATTCATTTGGAAATTTTTTAGAGGCCTTATTCGAATGTATTCATTCATTCGGAGATTTTCAAGAGGCATTATTCGAATGTATTCATTTATTCGGAAATTTTAAAAGGCCTTATTCGAATGTATTCAGTTATTCGGGATTTTTCAAAAGGCCATATTCGAATGTATTCATTTATTCAGGATTTTTTAAAAGGCCTTCAATGAATGTGTTCATTTATTCGGGATTTTTTAAAAGGCCTTATTCGAATGTATTCATTCATTCGGGAATTTTTTTAAAAGCCGTATTCGAATTATTCATTCATTCGTAAACTGGGGTCGAATGCCCATGTATACTCTACAGCACATGCTGCTGCCGAGATGTCGTACGTTCGTGCCGTGGCAGTGTGGAGGAAGGAAGATCGCCTCCGTGCAAACCGACGTCAACCCCTCCGAGAAGAGGGTTTTTGTCATGGGAGAGGTGCTGGTCGGCCGCAGCTCTCCTGAGGATTTTATTACAAAGGGCCGGCGTCGAGAGGAATCCTGGTCCAGCACAGAAGTATCCATGTGCCACCTGCGGCGAGGATGTTACCTGGCATAAAACAAGTGTCCAGTGCTTCGGATGCCAAAGGTGGGTGCACTTCTCCTGTTCGGGCCTCAGTTCTGTGAGGCATCATGACCCATCCTTTCGTTGTGTTCTATGCTCTGCCCCCAACAACTCTGATTCCTCAATTACCAACCGCCCCCTCTCCATTGTTCACATTATTCTCAACGGCCTTCGCAACAAGTTATCTGAACTCTCTCTATTCGCACGTTCTCATCACCCGGATGTTATCATGGTTCAAGAAACCAAGCTCTCTCCATCTACCACTTATCCCCAACCTAACATTCCGGGCTACACCGCCTATCACATGCCAAGGACAGCTCTTGGGGGCGGAGTGTCTACTTTCGTGCAATCTGCCTTACCTTCTCATATTATCCCTAATACTCCTAAGGACGATACTCTCGAGTACATTCCTGTCCACCTCCCCCTCAAAACCCCCTTATCTCTATTTAAAATCTATATTCCTCCTATATCATCGTGTTCCCCCTCTTATAATCCTATTCCCCTCCTTAAGCAGTTGTACGACTGCTCACTCTCCCCTTCAGCTGTCTTTGCGGGTGACTTCAATGCTCACACGTTCTGTTCCGCTCTTGATTCTGACGCCAGAGGGGAAGATGTCGAAGAATGGGCTGAGGAGTGTGACCTGGTTATCCTCAATGATGACCAGCCCACTCGTCTCCCTGCCAACGGCCGACCTTCTAGCCCAGATATCTCTCTTGTGTCATCCAATCTCTCTAATGCTTGCACGTGGTCCACATCCACAACTCTCTCCAGTGATCACATTCCCGCCTTTGTCTATATTGATCTCTCTGACTCTCTTGCCCCTTACTCTGGTTTTCGTCATCGTACTTATCTTAATTTAGGCCTAGCAGACTGGACCCTGTTCAGAGATGTTGCACTACGCCATGCGGTCGACTTCCCATGGAATGGTGATGTTCATCAGAAAGAGCGCCATCTAACAAGTGCCATCCGCAAGGCCATGAAAGCAGCAATTCCTGAGGGTCGTGTCAAGACCTTTTTTCCAAATGTCAGCAGGGGAATACTGCAGAAGATAAGAACCAGAGATGAGAAGAGAGCCGCAGACCATCTAGACCCGGAGATTGCTGTGCTGGATAATGAGATCAAGCAGGATCTGGATAAGAACAAGAGGGAATGCTGGGAGAAGTTCACTGAAAAGCTGAATTTCAAGGCGGACGGAACTACGACGTGGAAAGTGTTGAGGAAAATTTCCGGAAAGTCCGCTCCCCCGATGAGCTCCGCTATTGAGTTCGAGGAGAACGTCTTCAAATCAGGGAAAGCGGCTGCTTACGCACTCGGCAAGATTTTTTCATCTCACGTACTAAGCGAGGCGTGCAATACAGAGTCACGGTTAGAGAGCTGAGCCGGTTGCCGCTCATGAACGCATCTGAGGCCTTTACTCTCACACAAGTAGAGAAGGCTATCAAAGAAATGCGGAATTCGAAGGCTATCGGACCTGACGGTATCTCCCCAGCCATCCTGAAGAAGCTTCCCACGGAACTTCTACCGATGCTTGCAGATATCATTAACACTTATTTCCGGACCTGCACTCTACCCCAAGCTTGGAAGACAGCCAATGTGATACCGTTGCCAAAGCCAGGCAAGTCCCAAGGCACGGCAAAGGGCTTTCGACCAATAAGCCTGTTATCGCCCGTCGCTAAATTAGCTGAAAAGCTGATCGTGACGGACCTGGCTGATCAAAATGAGCGACAGCAGCATCAGCATGGGTTCAGGAAACTTCACTCTACTACTACTGCTCTACTAGAGATCGTGAGCTTTGCGGTCGATGGGTTCAACATGAGAAAGCCCCTGAGAACGGTGGCCGTCGCCCTCGACCTGAGCAAAGCGTTTGACTCTGTTAACTTGGGACTGCTGTCCGAGAAACTGCTCAAGTCGTCGCTACCATCATGGCAGAAGCGATGGATTGCAGCGTTCACTAAAGGCCGCCGGGCTAAGGTTCTGTTCCAGAATCATGTATCCGATAGCATTCCAATAGCAGCCGGTGTTCCGCAAGGCGGAGTGTTGTCCCCTGCCCTATTCAGCCTGTATCTTGAGGACATTCCCGAGCCTCCCAATGATGTAAAGATTGTTATGTATGCCGACGACATCACCATCATGTGCCAGGACCGTGACCTGCAGATAGCCGCTAACAAGATCAGCGCCTATCTCGTCGAGTTGAAGCTCTTCCTCGATAATATGATGCTCACAGTCTCTGCCGCAAAATCCTCTGTTTCAGTGTTCACAACAAACACCAAGGAACACAGTGCCCATCCAGATGTCAAATGGGATGGTGACCTGTTGCCAGCAGCAAAATTCCCCAAGCTGCTTGGCCTTATTCTTGATCCGTCACTGAAGTTCCACAAAAACGCGGAACAGAAACAAACAGTCGTCAAGGCTAGGCTTAATATCTTGAGAGCTCTCGGAGGAACATCATGGGGAAGCAGCCGAGAGACGATATTGAGAACCTACAGAGCAATACTTCAGCCGGCTCTGGAATATGCGGCACCAGTGTGGCAGTACCTGGTGTCTAGCAGCTCCTGGAATAAGCTGCAGCGTGTACAGAATGCTGCGCTTAGAATTGCTACCGGTTGTGCAAGGAGCTCCCCGGTGGAGCATCTTCACGCGGAGGCCTGCATATTGCCGGTCAAGGAGCATTGTGAACTCCAGGCACAGCAGATGTATATTAATGTTCTGAGACAGCCGAATCATCCGTCAAAGAGAATCATGAAGCCCATAAGAGAGAGGTCGATTAGGACGCCGTTTGCCGATGCTCCTCGTAAAGTTGATGTACAGAGATGGGCCGACTCCAACATGGAAAGGCTTCGTCTTCTGCGTGAGGAGCACACCCAGTTTGTTGAAGGATACCTAGCAAAGGCGGCTGTGAACCCTATCTTGGGAACGGTGCCGCCTCGGGTTTGCGAGTCCGAGTCTCAACTCGGCAGACGAGCCAGATGTGCTCTTGCATCGCTGCGCTGTGGTCATTCTATTCTGCTCATGTCCTACGTCAACAAGATCGACAGCAGCCGACCAGACGCATGCCCGGACTGTGGTGCTCCCGGACACGACACGGCGCACTTGTTCATGTGCCCGAAGAGACCTACCTCCTTAACAACCATGGACCTTTGGACGAATCCTGTGAAGGCCGCCCAGTTCCTCAACCTATGACAAAAACCACTTTGAGGCTGCAGAAGAACAGCACATGCTCATAAAAATTGATTGTTCATGTCCTTGTGATCTTTTCCAACAAGAAGAGTGCCGATCTAGACAGTCCTGGATGGAGTGAGGTCCGGTCGGCGTGTCTTGAGGCGACAAACCTAATGCTTCTGTAGGCCCAATTTTGGCGGCGGATCTTTGACGACGTGAAGGGCATTTTGTCGCGACAAATGGCTTCAGCTGGACTTCGTGTCTTGTCGTACGGGCTTAGACGAGTATCAAAATGTTTGCATTATCATCTCTTTGAGGGAGGAGGAGGAGGGCAGCGATCACTAAGGTCCCACTAGGATACTCCGTAGGAGATGCACTTCACCAGATCTTGGCACAAAAATATCGAAGTTTTGGTCTGGTTGGCGCGTAACAGTTGGTAGACCGATATAAAGAATCTCTTAACAATCATAACGCCTGGGGTACACACGAGTTCCAGTCATTCATGAGCTAAAAACGGGATCCTCTACATTTTGAGCGATTTCGACTCCTCAGTTCTTCGTAACTGAACGAACAGATGGTCAAATCGACCTGTCGAATTAGCTACAATTTGTGAAGCACATAGAGCCTGCTGATTAGTGTGAAGTCGCTCCAATTATGTAACGAAATCTTTGTCAGATTGAGTGGAAGTATATTATGAAACGGCCGAAAATCCCGAAAATCGAAAAGATGTAATGAAAAAGGTTCTTGGAAAGATGAAATTCTGGAACCGTGGATATTTAGGTTTTTCAACACAATTAATTCACTCACGATAGTGGTGAATGTTCAGTACAACGCTGGAGAGCAATATCTTCCGAAATCAGGGTGGACGCATATAATGAAAACGCACTGTATTAGAATAAAACATGTGGACTATGGGGAGTAACTTACACTGTTATCCTTATTATCCAATACGGCATCAGAATTCTTTATACGAAAAATTAACCGCGACTCTCCCACAAATTCAGCAAACTTCACAGGACTAGACAGTAATCTGGAAATGATATGATGAATAGCACAAAAATCGAAAGAAATACAGAAATAAAACACATACTCTCCCTCAGTAACCACTCTTGTGACTCTGAATGTTTCCCCAGTTGACTGGTTAGAAGGTTCGCCCGCATTCACTAAATATGGTATACAGAAATCAACCGGAATCCAAAAAGTGAACATGCGTCACTTACAACTAGAATAGCATGATTGAAAATTGGTAGTGGAAGATGATAGGGCAGATGTAAAAAGATCTGGCGATATTGACTCCTGATTAGCTAGTGATGGTGATTTCTGAACAAACAATTATCTTGCTAGTAACACAGCCCGCACCAAATATGAGCCATCGAATTTTCCCTTGCTTCCAGGGTTGAGCAGGTCGTTGCGACCGGTGACCAACATTTTACGATCCCCCCTGAGATGAAATTTTTTTCCAAAATACCGTTTTTCCTGTTATTGAACACCCCCTCTATTTGAACCCCTCCCTCTGAACCCCCCTTTCCGTGGAGGTTGAAAAATAGAACACCTCCCTCTATTAGAGCCCCCCCCCCCTTCAGCTGAAAAGGCATTGAAGACCCGTGAAAAGCGACGCGCTGTAGACTATTGCAATGTGTTCCACGTCCATTGCACCTATTCAAATACATATAATAGTGAAAATAATATATAAATACGAATAATATGTCTCGCAAATCCACAATGAAGCACGCGAAATGGGAGTACTTACTTCAAAATGCAGCAGAATAGTGTCGATGTGGATGTAAATGTGTTAGTCAATGCACATTTTACGAGTTACTAATTAAAAAACATTATTCACTCTAATTCCACGTCTTACAGCACTACATCACTAGTATACAGAGTTGAACCGGCATATACACTCTCATCTTGCACTTCTATGTGCTGGAAAAACCGGTCGCAACGGGAAAAAATTCTGGAAAATGAAAAATTTTCAAATTCTGAAAAATGATATGAAAATTAGATTCTCTTAAATTTGATATCTTGAAATTTCCATAACTCACTACCCTCGCGGAGTTATTCCTTACCGAAGCCAACCCCCGTTGTGACCGGCGTTGAGCCCCAGTTGCGACCCGGGGGTTACTGTCGCAACGGATATTTTTCTTTAAAAGACGTTCATCAGAATTCTTTTCGGGACGATTCTGATTGTATACCAGTCTTGTGTAATAACAACAACTACCATCCAATGATCGTCGTCGCTTTACCTAATTTTAAAAGTCCCTATATTTAGTAATAAGCCCCTTAGCGAATAACGCGCTCTAATGCGCGCGCGTCGCGTCCGCTCGCGTCTTGTCCAGGAAGCTTGAACTTTCAGAAACATACAACTAAAATCAGTTATTATGGAATGGAATGAAATTAAAGATCAAATTGTAGCTATTTTGCTTCGCTACAAGAGTCATGATTGTCAGTAAGGAACAACTCTTAATGTGAAAAAATGACGTGCACGCCGCGCTGGCGTTGAGTAGTATGAATACCACCTGAGCTCAAAAGTTAGAAGATTTTTTCTGACATGTCCCACAAAACTGAAGGATATTCATTTGAAATGAGAAAAAAAACCAATTTTTCCACAAATTTCACGAACCCCCTCACCCAAATTTTCATTTTTCTCCCAAAAAAAATCCCCAATTTTTTACGATCCGCCGTTGCGACCGGTCACAACCCTGCCCAACCCTTGCATCTGTGATGTTTCAGCGGTACACCTTTCCAAAGCACAACTCTTCTTCTGTCTAACGACTCGGGTAGTTCGACCTCCTTTGAATTTTACAAAAAACTGTAGAGGAAGTTTTGTGCACTGATAATTTTTAATGTCCCTCTTCCCCTTATTTCTAACCATCAAGGCTCTTTAGGTTCATAGACATTTGAACTCTGTATGAGCTAGATTGTTAAGCCAAAACGGATTCGCGGAAAACATTCATTCCGGAGAATGTAGCGTTTTCAGAAATTTTCCGAAACGATTCCAATCCCATCTTTATTATCTAGCGACTTCAGGGCACCCAACTTCACAGCTAACCTTTGAAGGCGGGATGTTGATCGGATTCACTGCGCGGGAGCAGCTCGGCTGGCACACGTGTCGCTCGTGGCGAAAAACCGCTGGGTTCACGTCGTGGTTGGCGCGCGTTAACCGTGCTCACTCCTAAAAAAGAAAAACTAGTTGGCGCTCGGTTAACGCACCCCAACGACGACGTGAACGAAGCGGTTTTGCGCCGCGCACGTCACGTGTGCGAGACGAACTGCACCCGCGCTGTGAGTTGGATCAACATCCCCTTAAAGGCAAAGTTCACGATAAGAAACCGCACTCTAGTTTTCGATGTTTTGTGTAGGCAAGACCGCGAAGAAGAGGTTAATAGAGCAAACTCCAACAAAACTCAAATACCGAAGACAAACTGTTTGAGGAAACCACTCAAATATTTAACTAATAGTAAGCCAGTTCGGGAGACTACAAACAAAGCATCAAGCCTAACATCGGAAATGGTTTTGTGCTCCAAAATTGTTAGGTAAGTGACTTTGTTGTCTGCTTCTTGTACAGAAAACTCCTTAAGATAAAAATGAGTCATTGCACATGCTTGAATGTTAGAACCTTACGCGATAAAAAATACCCGAAATTCGGCAACTGTTCCTCTCGTGAAACGAAGGCAGGACAACTGTTATATAACGTGGGGGGGGGCGATCCAATGAATTGACCGGACCACGAGATTTTCACCCTCTTCCTGCCAGTTTTTCGTCGTACTTCCGTACTTACTGTAGTTAGAGGGACCCAAAGCTTACGTTTTCGCCAAAAAAAGGCAACTTTTTTCATCGTGAACACTGCCTCTAAGCCAAAACGGGCTCGCACAAAAATATTCTTTCTGTCGAACTTAGCATCTCGAGATTACAGTGGTTTCAATCACATCTTCATTATCTAGATTTTGTCAATTATCGACTATTTTTGACGATTTAAAACACGGTTCCAGCTAGTAGAAAATAATAAATCAACTAATAAAAAAACTTACGAGTTTCTGCTTTTCTCTTCTTATGTACATACTCGTAACAATTTGACTAGAGCTATTTTCAGTAAATTGATCGTCTAACTTTGTGAAGACATCCGTGAATAATTCCACTCCTAAATAACGGCAAATAGCAGAATACCCGATTTAAAAAAATCTCGGGCATCAGCACCTGACATATCCACAAATTTATTGAGATTTGCAATGCTTCCCATTCCTTGTGGTTCACTTGTAATCGTTTCAGCACTCCGGCCCTCTTGTTGACAATTCCTCATCTGTTCGTCCATGAAATGGACTCTAAAACTCTGGTTATAGAGCAAATCCAAGAGAGCATACACGTAAGTCACTTGAGAGTGCCTCCACTTCATGATAGATTTCCCAACGGAGAATGCGACCCCCCCCCCTGCACACCGATACTGGTGAACGCAGCATGCTAAAACACATATATGGCTGGGATGCATTGATGATCTTCCAAATCTTAATCATTGATGAACTCGTACGATACCTTCACCGAAGACTACCACAATGCTTCGATAAACTAAAAACCAAACAGGGTACTGCACGAGGTGTGGATAAGGCCAACTTTACTCAGCCAATCCTCCCCCCCCCCCAGAAGCGTGATTTTGACAATTTTCGCCCACTTTCTCAGACCCCACCGGAGCGTGATTTGGTCAAACTTTTGACGATTTTCTCAGACATTCCCCCAGGAGCGTGACTGGTTCTGTCTTTTGCCAAATATAAGGAAGGGAAACAATTTATTCGCAAAGTGGAAGTCTTCGATAAAAACGATATTCAACAGTGTATCCTCTAGTTCCGTGCCTGATTTAGTGTGTGCCATTGCGGACTTGCGCAGTGGGGAAGAGAAACAAGTTGAAAGTCTGTTGAGAAAGGAGTGAGAAACAAGAAAAAATCAAGGAAAATCCAGCAAGATTAGCTAATGAGAGGCGGGCGTACGAAAGCAATGCGTCGCGCCCCCACGACATGAGTCCGCAATGGCACACACACTAAATCAGGCCCGGAACCAGATATACCCCCCTCCATTCAGTAAACCTCAAAGTTCCGCAAGGAGACCAAGTGGAGTGGTCCACTTGGTCTCCTTGCGGAGCTTCAAGGTTTACTGTAGGTTACGGTAGGTAACCTGCCATTTAGGAGGCAAAACCCACCTTAATAATTCGAGATTTGACAAATGGACATCGAATTCGTATTCAGCACCCCAAATGACTTTTGACTTAATCGGTTGGCTTTCGCCTGACGCGGTCATTCCGCATCTTCACCGAGGTGTGCCGTCCTAGTAGTCAGCAGTGTCCATTTTTCACGGTCTTCAGCCACAACTTGAACACATTCCATCCAGCTGTCACTATTCCATTTCCTGCGAAACGAAACATCGCGCCTGAACTGTCTTTCGATGCCGAGTGACTTCAAATCCTCTTTAACCACATCCGTCCAGAACTTTCGCCTACGCCCAGGTGGCCGTTTCCAGACAGGATTTGGAAGCATTCTTAAAGCGTGTTGTACGAGACGATCCGGCGTTCTTCTTAGTATATGCTATACTTGTTCCAAATAAAGTTCATTCCGAATATCCGACTTTTCGACTATAGTCGGATATCGTACTTTTTCGAATATTCGACTTTTCGACTATAGTCGGATATCGCACTTTTTCGAATATTCGACTTTTCGACTGTAGTCGGATATCGCCCTTTTTCGAATATTCGACTTTTCGACTATAGTCGGATATCGCACTTTTTCGAATATTCGACTTTTCGGCTATAGTCGGATATCGCACTTTTTCGAATATTCGACTTTTCGACTGTAGTCGGATATCGCCCTTTTTCGAATATTCGACTTTTCGACTATAGTCGGATATCGCACTTTTTCGAATATTCGACTTTTCGGCTATAGTCGGATATGAGACTTTTTCGAATATTCGACTTTTCGAATAAAAAGTCGACTTTTTTATCCGACTATGAAAATAATTGAAGTGCAAGTAACTTTTTTCACATGAAAACACGTCGATTTTTCACTCATCCACTCGCGGGCGTTCTGACAGATCAAAGCATCACTTTTCAAACCAAAATCAGACCGATACTCAGACACGCTGACGGTTGTTCAGCGGGGTAAAAAGGCTTGTCGGTGCGACGGCGGGAGCCAAAATGGGGAGGGGTCGAATTGTCGGTTGTACCGCAGATAGAGATAAATTCAATTCGCGGAGACGGTTATTTGGCGGTGGAAAAGGGGTTGACGGTGCAACGGCGGGGACGTGCTCTACCGTCAAATATGTGACACGTTCCGCAACTCGGACCAAAAAAGATGGGTGAGCCGGCATCAACATGTTTAGACAAAAGTATTAACATTGATAGGGGTATAAAAGGCTCCTCATCTCACCGTGAGCCTCAGTCAGCTTTTCGGAGCCGGACCTGGAAGCTGACCTCGAGTCACCTTCCGGAAGATCCACCGGATACCGGAGGATCATTTTTGTCTCCGAGGGGAGGGGGCTCCCCACGGCTCGGGGGGGGGGTGGTACCCAACTGTATGGCCATCTCCTCATGGTCCGCAGTAGGGTGCACCCCACCGTGGACCGTGGGATCACCTCTTTTGTGGGGACCCCAATAGGGATTTCCCCGGAGTCCCCTCTGCGGACCCGGGAATACCCAGGATGTATTGGAAAGCGTGTGACCGGAAATCTGGTTCGGTTGTACCGCGGTGTGATATCGGTTGAATGGCGGTGGAAGATCGTTTGTCCAGCAGATGCCCCAGCCGATCAACCGACGTTCCCCCGCCGAGTAACCGCCCATGAGTCTGTGCGGTTGTACGGGGGAACAGTATCGGTTATACGCTGGATGACCAGGGAGGGGCAACCGACATTCCCCCGCGGAATAACCGCTCCCATGCTTGAGTATGCCTGCTTGGCGGATGTTTAGGCGTGCCTTATAGTATTTGTCACAGGTTTCGTGGTAAGAGTTTATATCTGGTTTCCGTTTTTTCGAGTTTCCGTAGCTATATGCTGCTAGCGTGCTATATTCTTCCATTTAGATGTGAAAAAGGCAGTTCGCAATGAATAAAGTGTGCCCAAATGGAAATGGCGGCCCACGCGGCCGGCGTGCTTGGCAGGCGGCCGTCGCATGTGCCGCCCTCGGACGAGTGTTGGATTTCAACGACGGCCGTCCCCTCTCCCACCGTCTGCAGAGCAGATTGATCGGCGCAGTGCTTGCTGCCAGCCGGTGCCGGCCCCGTTCGTAGTCGATGGCGGTGGGGACTTTTCGCATGCTCGTCCGAGAGCTGCGAACGCGACGGCTGCCTGCCAAGCACGCCGGCCGCATGGGCCGCCAATCTCATTCGGACGCACCTTACGTTCGCCGATCAGTCAGAGCTGTCCGATTTTCTTGTAAAGAAATTAGGTTGATTCTATATGTAACCTTGTTTTTGAAGTTGATTTATTGCGGTAGAGAGCCTATCACATTTTGATTTGCTATGAAATGTCACATATTCAGAGTTCTCCTACCGTGGAGACAAGAGCATCTACAATTTGGGAAAAACGTAAAAACATAGAAGTTTCAAAAAAGTTGCTAGAAATAATTCTTCCTGGGAGAATCTGCTCTCTGACGACGGGTCGCGAAATGCCTCACACGAGTACATTAGATTCCCTGGGCTTTGGAGGTATCTCGTCTAATTTTATCGCGAGAATTTACATAAACTACGGACACATTAGCCCCAGTTGGTGGGATTTCAGCTACGTCACCTTCAAGAACTAGGGAAATTCTTGCCAAGAATGCGGGAAAAAGGGTGGAAGATTCTCGCCTTGATCGATCCACCCTGTCCTGATCAGTACTATAGGGCGATCTCCGCTGCGAACGACCGCAGTGCCGTTTCTTCCCACGGCCTGCAGCGTCCCCGCGGTCAAATGTAACGTTGGCACGGTCTTCCAGAGAGCAGTTCGGGGTCACCCTCCACAATCAGCCACAGAGTATCGAGTAATCGATTCGCGAGAGGACTGGACCAGCACTACGAACGGCATCCATGCGTTCAGCGTAGCCAACGCGGGATGAGATCGCTGTTCAACACAGGCTGTCGCTAATCCCATAACATGGCTGAGCAGGCCGTTGCGGCCGGTGACCAAAATTTTACGACCCCTCTGTGGACCAAAATTTTTACAACCCCCCCCCCTTCTTGGGATGAAAAAAATTTCACGACCAAAATCGTGGCCCCTATAATTAGTACTAACTCTTTAATTTCACATCTTGAAGTCCACATAACTCGCTACCTTCGCAGAATTATTCCTTTTTTAAGCCAATCCTCGTTGGGACCGGCGTTGAGCCACAGATACAACCCGGGGGTTACCGACGCAACGGTTATTTTTCATGGATAAAATTGAAAAAAAAAGAATTTACTTACCACTTACTATTTACGCGACTTACTACTACTACCTCATTCTACCTTTCCAAGTGGTTGGAAGCTAAACGCCATATTCTCCGAAAATTTTACGAGCCCACTCCCCCCCCCCCTCAGTTTTTCATTTTTGTTCAAAAATTACCGGAATTTTTACGACCTCCCCCGTTACGACCTGTCGCAAGCCTGCCCAACCCTGGCCCATAAATTCTCGCAACAATTAAGGCGAGAATTCAAGAGCTTAGCGACAGCGAGATCGAAATCGAGAATTTTGCCTATGTATTTGCTTGGAGTATGCTTAGAGCTTGCACCCTTATACCTTTGATGCAGTATAAGCGGGCTTTAGCGAGCGTCGCGAGGACCCGAAAATCCCTGCACTACGGAATTAGAGAGCGTAATAGGCCGCTCCCTTGAAGGCATTTCGCTACCCACGGGCAGAGTTTTGAGCTGTTGAATACGAAAGGAAAACTTGACAGACGCACAGAAGGGTACCCACAACGATCCATCGGTCGCACGAAAATATGGAGCCTCTATAGTTTGGACACGCACCGTAGTCGTCCAACAAATAGCGGAAGTCTGTCAGCAACATCAATAAGGTTTCTTGAAAAAAAATCGCTCCCATCTGACCTACACCCACAAAGTTTCTTCCAAAAGCAAACATAAATAAAAATTGTGTTTAAATAATAACTAAAATCAAATTCAGATTCCCGGATGAGCGTAATTATTTTCGAGGAGTGTGATTGACAAGCAGTTTTTTTGTAGTGAGGTTGTAAGATCCGACTTTGCGACAATAGTCGGATTTTGAACTATTCGAATATCCGACGTTTCGACTGTAGTCGGATATAACCCTCTCGAATATTCGACTTTTCGACTGTAGTCGGATATCGCACTTTTTCGAATATTCGACTTTTCGACTGTAGTCGGATATCGGACTTTTTCGAATATTCGACTTTTCGACTGTAGTCGGATATCGCACTTTTTCGAATATTCGACTTTTCGACTGTAGTCGGATATCGCACTTTTTCGAATATTCGACTTTTCGACTGTAGTCGGATATCGGACTTTTTCGAATATTCGACTTTTCGACTGTAGTCGGATATCGCACTTTTTCGAATATTCGACTTTTCGACTATAGTCGGATATAGCACTTTTTCGAATATCCGACTTTTCGAATAAAAAGTCGACTTTTTTATCCGACTTAAACAGTCGGATATTCATCCGATTATTCGATTCGGAACAAGTATAGTATATGCCCGAGCAGTAGAAGTCGACTTTCCATTGCTGCTTGAGATGGCGTTAGGAGATGCTGGCACCTCCCTCGTGTCAAGCGTTTATGTACTGCGTCGATTTCCTTGTAAAGGTCTTCGTTATGGCATACACACGGCCAGAAATATTCAAGCAAACGCCTAAAAAGCTTCCTCTCCGTGCAATCCAACCTTTCCATCTGCGTCTTCGGTGCTGCCCACGTCTCCGATCCGTACATCATGATAGGGCGAACAGCGGATAGGTAGACGCGCAACTTGACTTCCTTCGCGATGGTGGTAGACCACAAACACTTGGTTAGAGAATTGAATGGGGGTGTGTATACAAGACTGTTGGTACCTGCTCGTTGGTGCCCCTGCTTCTACTGAACCCAGCAGACGTTTGAGTGTACACAGGGAACGTTCGAGCGATACAGCGTGCACAACTATATCGTGAAAGTAACCCGCACATTGCATAAAGGTGTCGCCGTCCGGCACACCAAGGCCTCTGGCCCATAACACCTTAGGATCCGTACCTAGGGAGCTCATGGAGTCTTTGGTCACAAGCCCAGTTTCGCCACCCTGAACTGTCGATCGCTGTCGAGTGATATCCAAAAAACTGCGCTATCCAGACTTCTGAGCTATTTCCATGCACCGTTTGCTGCTTTGCAGGAAACCCGCCTCAAGGATAGACCCGTCATCAGCGTCGGAGGGTACACCATCTACCGCGGTAACGCTGACGATAGGAGAGTGGGAGGCTGTGCAATAGCTGTAAGGAAGGATCCCAATGGTATGGTCAAGGAGTTCGGCTCAACGTCGTGTCGGAATGCATTCGTGCGACTGCCGGATCACATAGGATTCAATCTGTGGATAGTGAGTGCTCATGCGCCCACTGAAACCGCCGAAGACAATTCGAAGGATGCGTTTTATGAGGAACTAAATACGTTGCTGGCCAGGATACCTTGTCAACATGCTGTTGTCGTGGGGATTGACGCAAATGCGAAGATGGGACTTGATCAGGAATCCAAAGTACTCGGTAAATGGTTCTACCCAGTGGAGCAAACATCGGACAATGGCTACCGCCTTGTCGACTTTTGTGAACGCAGTGGTCTGATTATTGCATCGACATTCAAGAGGAATCATCGCCGCCATCAGCTTTCGTGGCAGGGACCAACCCAGCTATCTCCAGAAGAGCAGCGGAAGCGGAAGATGACAACTTTGAAACTACAGCTTGACTATGTCCTGACGAGGAATATTCCAGTATCGAACATTCGAAGATCTAGAGCTGTGTGGGATGTCGCATTCGATTCGGATCACCGTCCTGTTCTGTTGAACTTCACTCCGAGGATTCATAAGAGGAAGCGAGGGGCTCAGCCTCTCCAGAGGATTGACATGACAAGTCTCAGAGATGAAGAGTGCAGAAGGAATTTTCGACAACGCGTTTCTATTCACATCGGAGTACGGACTAAGAAGAAACTTTGCGACGCGGATTCTTTTGTCAAGTGCATCCAGGACGCTTCGAAAGAGGCACTCCCGGTTGTAGACCCTAAGAAGAAGTTCGCCTACGTCTCAGAAGAAACAACATCTACCTACAACAGAGTATGTGCTCTCCGAACTGCAGGAAACTTCGTGGAGGAGAAACGTCTGAGGAGGAAGTTGCGTCGGCAGCTTCAAAGTGACCGCGAGCGAGAGTGGACGTCTAGAGCTAAGGAGTTCGAGAAGGCTTGGGAGGAGAAGAATCCGAGGAAAGCCTACACGTTGCTGCGACAGTATAGCGGGAAGATGAAGAGATGTTCTCCTGTCTTGAACACTACCAATGGAGTTGCAGTTGGTGATGCGACGCTGCCAATATGGAGGGATTACTTCAGTTCACTACTGAATCGTCCAGCGCCATCAGTACCTGAGCTCCCGCATGTTCAGAGAGCACATTACGATGTCAGTGAGGAACCGCCGACTGAGTCTGAAGTTTTGGATTGTGTCCGAAAAATGAAGAATGGAAAGGCTGGTGGAGATGACAAAATCACTGCTGAAATGCTGAAAGCTCTTCCTCCGTCTGGGATTCGTGAAATGACCAACACCATCCGTGCTATATGGATGAGCGAAAGGATACCCGATTCGCGGAGACATGCGATCATCGTACCTCTTCACAAGAAGCTATCCGATACGGATCCTAAGAACTACAGAGGAATCTCTCTACTTCGTGTCATGTACAAGGTTTTAGAACGTATCATTCTCGAGCGACTTATCAAACATCGTGAAAGAACTACCAGAGATGAGCAAGCCGGTTTTCGACCTGGAAGATCGACCATCGACCAAGTGTTCGTCGTGAGAAGAGTAATTAAATCGTGGCAGCGGTATTCGAAGCCATTACAGCTTGCTTTTTTAGACTTTGAAGCCGCGTTCGACTCTCCTCATCGTGATCGATTGCTCAATGCTCTGCGAGCAGATGGAGTCCCGGAAAAGTATGTTCGGTTAATCGAGGACATGAAAAAAGGAACAACAGCAGCAGTTCGTACACCTGTCGGATTTACGTCAGCTTTCGAGGTGAAAACAGGAGTAAGGCAAGGAGCCGTTGCAGGACCTTTTCTTTTCAACTTCGCCGTTGATGACATCATGCGTAGAGTTGCAGAACAGTTTCCTGCGGATGTGATCCTAACACCATCAGGACGCTCCGTTGTCGACCTGGAGTACGCCGACGACATCGTGTTATTCGCTGAAAACAACGCGAAACTGCAAAGGATTGTGAACCTCGTTTCGAAGTATGCCGCAGCCTATGGACTTCGTCTTCGTCCCGACAAATGCAAGCAGATGTGGGTCTCTCAGAGGCCTTCAACGGGAGTTTGTGTGGACGGACAACGTATCGAACTGGTGGACGATTTCTGTTACTTGGGCTGTTTGCTGAAGAACGATGATAGTTATGCAGCGGATATTCGACAACGATGTGCGAAAGCTACGTCTGCATTTAATTCTCTAACCAAGACCCCAAATAACCCTCACATAGAAACTTTGAGACAAATCTGAGACTGACCAAACTACCATATACCCACCGTAAGCTGTCAAAAATCAATAAACTGACATCAGATTCGTGTTGAGCACTCCAAATGACCCCCTGACCAACGATGTGAGCCACATCTGTCGCCACATTCCGGAAATCTTCATAAGTCGATTTTGCCGTCAATTTTTCCAGCCGGTGGGAGGCTTTGAACAAATTTAGTCGAAAACTTTGGAAAAACGACAAATGAACCTCAGATTCGTGATCAGCACCCCCAAATAACCCCCCAGGGCGAAACTTAAGTCAAACCTGGAATGTTTTTTAAAACGCTTCGAGAGCCTTCTAATTGGTATAAATAAACGCTGCCAGTCTGCGCAAAGTCTGAAAAATAATTCTTCACCCAACCTTTGCCTAGGGGGATAGTTTTAGGCGCTGAACACAATTATGATGTCCGTTTCCGGATTTTCGTAAAAATAATGCGCTTTCTGGAGGGTACAATAGATATGGAAATCAGAGAAAATGCCTATAACATCCTTCAGAGTGGGTCTAGGCAGCTGCGCTAGGCATATTCGGACTATTCGTTCGAAAATGGTTCTAGAAAAGTACATTTCAATAGGAATGGTTACTATGACTTGTAGTGTTTCCCTAGTCAGACCCCTATGGAGCTCCACACCCTGCGCCGAACACTGAAACCAACGATAAAACAGTCCGAATGCCCATCCAGTCGAACCAATGATAAACCCTCAGAACTCGGAAACAGAATTCAAGTAACTCTAACAAAAACATACTCTTTCAGGCGGATTTCAATGGCAGTACACTTGTCTGACAAACCCTTCGGCGGATTTTCAAATCGAATAGTAGTGTCGGACAGCTCCAGACAAAACCGGGATACAATCGCGTCGATGACCTAAAAAATACTCGGTATTCTTCCACTTTCGGGCTATAGTCGACGAAAATGCCACCACAACTTAGCACACGAAGAGTTATCGTGGGGCAGGGTACGACAAGAGGTATGGACAGACCAATTTTGATCAGACCCCCCCCTCCAGGAGCGAAATGTTGGCGATCTTCTCAGACCCTCACCGAATCGTTATTTCGCCCGTTTTTTTACTGTTGTGAAATTTGAAGAAGAGTAGTGTGATTGAATTCTACGTAAAAACTGAATGTAAACAGTGTATGCCTTCATTCATTATTGTCCACTTGGTGTCCTGGCGGAGCACAGACTCCACCCCCCCCCCCCTTTCACGCAGCGCGGGCCCATCCTGAGGATATCCACACCTCACGCCATACCTTGTCGTGGGGGAGGAAGAGGGGGGGGGTACTAAAGATGAAGCTAGCGGTCATTTTCGGGGTTTAATGAGATCGGGATGGGTGATGTTGAATATGATGCCATTTATCTACTAAAATATTTCCAAAAAATGGAAAGTAGTCGGCTCTCGAAGACCCCCTTGGGGACGATTTCATCCAAATCTAAAGCTTTGGCCTCTAACGGAGAAATAACGTAAGGCCTATGGTATATACGCGTAGCAGAGACTGTCACTGCCCTAAGTGAAATGCCCGCGATTGATGCAATTTCTTCTACATCTTCTGCAGCCTCGAAGTAATTCTTGTCATAGATCGAGGAACTGGGCGACCATTACAGGATTCGTCCAAAGGTCCATTGTCGTTAGAGTAGTAGGTCTCATCCGGCACTCGAATAAATGACGCCGTGTCGTTGACGCTGGACAAGCAGAATAGAGTGACAACAGCGCAGCAAGGCAAGAGCTTATCTGCCTCGCCTGCCAAGTAGAAACTCGGAATCGCGAACCAGAGGCGGTACTGCACTGAAAATGGGGTTAACAGCCGCTTTCCCAAAATGTCCTCGAACGAACTGTGTATGCTCCTCACGCAGAAGACGGAGCCTTTCCATACTGGAGTCAGTCCATCTCTGTATATACACTTTAAGAAGAGCGTCGGCGAACGGCGTCCTCATCAATCTCTCTCTAACGGGCTTCATTATTCTTCTTTTCGGTTCGGCTGTTTCAGAACATTGATATACATTTGCTGAGTCTGGAGTTCACAGTGCTCCTTGACTGGCAATATGCAGGCCTCCGCGTTGAGATGTTCTACTGGGGAGCTCACTGCACAACCAGTAGCAATTCTAAGCGCAGCATTCTGAACACGCTGCAGCTTATTCCAGAAGCTGTCCAACACCAAGTGCTGCCACACTAGTGTTGTAGGTCCTCAATATAGTCTCTCTGCTGCTGCCCCAAAATGCTCCTCCAAGAGCTCTCAAGACATTAGCTTTGCCTTGACGAGGTCTGCTATTGGTCCAATTTCAAATTTGACCAATAGCAGACCTTTCGCTGAGGACAGCGGCTGGCTCTGCGACGCGAGTATACGTTAGGTCTAGACTACCGTAGAGCTCCAAACAGCGAAAACTGGTCTCAGATTCACGCTCACTACCTGTGTGCG
Source organism: Aplectana chamaeleonis (assembly GCA_029168955.1). Lineage (NCBI taxonomy): Eukaryota > Metazoa > Nematoda > Chromadorea > Rhabditida > Cosmocercidae > Aplectana > Aplectana chamaeleonis. Next base: position 107,952 of record JAPDOI010001071.1, on the reverse strand, counting down.
AAGATCGGGCACAAAAGCCTCGGTTAGGGTGCAAAAAGAGGAACAGTGTCAACTATGCAACAAAATGAAACGAAAAACACTGATTTCGACAAGATCACTGCTTGAGAATCACCTTTGTGAAAGCCTTGACGCCATCTCTGGCCTCTGTGTCGAACTTCTCTTCACCAGTTTCAGTCTCATTTTCATAGAAACTTCGAGCCAATTCGCTAGACGACACGAGGGATTCAACGACACTGCCGATCATTGATGAAACTAAGATAGCCCGATGAAAAGAAACAAAAAAACACCGATCAATATATGACACCTACCGAGATCCTTATTGTCGAGCTTCACGTCTTCTCTGGATTGAAACGTCAAATCCAGCTGCCTCACCTTCATTTTGCTTGCCTCAGATGTGAGAGAACGCCAGGGCACCTCTCAAATATAGCGAAATAACCGAATCGAAAACGATTTGCTTAGCCCGCAGGCATAGCAGAAGAAAGGCACAACAGTTTCAGAAAAAAAAAAGATGGGAATTTCACAGCCTACCTATTGTGATTCCTCCGACGAAACCGTCAGTTAGGCGTAAAGGTGCATTCATTGACTTCAGAAGTTCGTTCACGTACTGTAAATCAATAAAATTGGTAGAGAAAAGAAAAGTAGGTAAAGAGTCAAAAACGATTAGCACGATTCGGCTGGGGGTGTGGAGCAGGAGAATTTGGTTGTGGCGTATATAAATATTCGAAAATTTCTTGAGTAATCGGTGCGCCCGAGAATTTGAATATCGAGAATATGGGTCCTAGATATCACTGATGACTCAGGGAATCATGGCGCCCACACTTATCATATTCTTCTACCAACAAAGCTCAAAGACCTCCCTCCGAAACGGGTGGAGTCTGTCACTCAAGAACGACCTCAGTGATGCTATAGGTCCTTTTTTAAAAGCAGTGTCCACGATAAATTTTACTCATTGGGGCTAGTTTTTGTTCGTTCTTTCAACCTTATCGCTCCAATGGGGAAGCCTTTCGATTTCCGGCGAAAAAACGAAGACGAAATTTATCGTGGACCCGCCAGCCAAATTACCCTGCAGAATTCCATAGCGTCACAACAGAACAGGTAACTGTAAGGATACTCTCTGTTAAAGCGATAAGCTTGTCACCCGTTTCAATACTTCGCGTGATTTGCGCTGATGTCGCGGCGATGTTTGCAGCGTTGAGGAACGGGGTATAAAATCGATCACGCCACGCATTGACGGCAACGACGGTCCTGACTAGACTACATCGCTGGGCTTTGCAATCGACGAGCGTCGCTCGCGACGAAATGGGCGGAGACCCCACGTTTTGGGTGAAATCAAATGAGCTGTCATGTCCTGAATCGTTATTTACTTTGCAGTGTTCATTTAATGTCACCAACGACAACAGTCTCCTCACATAAGGCGCTTAGGCGTCTTCCACACGATGGCGGTTTTTTTTTTCGCGCTTGCCGCATGAGCGACACTCACCGGGCCATGACGCGTACGCACGCGAGTATGCAATGCCATAATGGCAGGCAGCGCGACAAGATCGATTCTCCTTTACGTGCATGCTGCCGCGCCGCTGAGCGATGGAGCTCCAGTCCGGCCCAAACACGACGTCATTTGCTGCGAAAAGGAGATCATAGAACGATTTTACGCCGCTTACGCACTGAAAGCCATGCCCCGGGACTTCGGCGTGAATGCACAGATCGCGAGATGGGCGGCGCCGCGGCGAGATGCAATACAGCCATATTTTCCTCACAGAAGTACTGGTTCAAATTACCCGGAACTTTTGACCACTCCGACGGCGCGGGGTAACTCGTTGGGGCGAGTGTTTTGCTCATGTGACGCTCAAGTTTGAAAGAAAGGCAAGTTACGGGTTTGAACCAGTAATTTTGGGTGGAAGCTTCCACAGCTTCAAGAAATCATTAAAGGAACTCTCGAAATCAAAAAATGCCATGAATTGCCGGGAGCTTATGGTAAACGCGCTCTACCGATGAAGTGATTTCCGCCGAACGCGTCGCGTTAAAACCCTCGCTGTGTAGAGAGTACCTGACTCCCCAAAACTTCCTAATCTGAGGAGCGCCGGGGCTAGTTTGGCAGGAACGCAGCTCTGAAACCGTTGTCAGCCACCGCAAGCCTTTGAAGAACCCTTTTCAAGCGTTTGAGCTCAAACCCCACCTATTCATGAATCAGTAAGTCAGGCTGTCCTTACGCGAAATACAAGGAAAGGGATTGAAAAAAAGGAAATAATTATTTTATCAAAAAAAAAACTCACATTTGCATTGATTTTTACTTCATTTATTGACAGTTCTCCAGCAATCAAACTGACTGAAAGTTGATCAAGTGTAAGGTTCTGTTCCAGAAATTGCCCAAGATATCGCTGGATGATGAAGCGACACCATCTTGAGTGGACGCCTTCCGTAATATTGAAATCGGAAAGCTTCATGCAGTCTGAAATATTGTGCAAACTTTTAGCTGAATGTTGAAAAGACATGGAAAACACTTCCATAGCTCGACAAAGAACATGGCAGAACGCTATTAATGTGCTGGACAGTCTCACATTCCGGATTCCTGAGAGGATCTGTCACCAATGGGAGGGGGTCGTAGCCCCACCAAGGTCCGACAAAACGGCCCGTTAAGCCCTGACTTGAAGAAAGGACCTAGGGCAACTCACCCCATTCTCATGTACTCGCCGGATCCGACCCCTACAGTTGGACGATCGCCCATATTCCCACCCGATCGATATGCACGTTAAGCATGCAAAACGAGAACAAAAAATTGTCCTTCGATAGTCTCTCCTAGGTCGTCGGTAGCCCCCCTCTATCCCAACCCGATCGAATTGGATCAATAACACCGTTCGCTCTATTGCCACATCGCGTCGCGCGCAGCTTATGCTGGCTCAAGGGATAGCAAGGTGGGACTACAGACGGTCTAGGGGGGGGGGCCTTCGTCGAACTATCATTGAACGACGTGGGCCTCAAATAGAATCCTCCGACCCTCCTCATCCCCCCCCGCCCCTCAATGTGAGAAAACACGAAAAGAGGATATTTGTTGTTTGCCCCCCCCCCCCTCTGTCCCTCACTTAGGGCCCGAATAGAGTCCCGCCGCTGAAAGGCGCGGCAGCAAGCAATAGGCGTCATTTATACTTCAGCCGCCGAGCGGCGCGGCGAAATGCAGTCCTATCGTATCGATCGTGCTGTGCCTCGTGATCAATATCATGGTACTGAACTGCGCCGCACCGCTCGGCGGCGGAAATACACACGGCCCCATAGAGGAGAATCGATCGCGCGGCGCCGCATGGTCGATACTCCTCCATTGCATACTGCCGCGCCTTTCAGCGGCGGGACTCTATTTGGGCCCTTACTCTCACTTGGAAGAGGCGAGGGGTTAGATCGATTAGGGATCCGATTCTGGATAGATGTGCGGTACACTTCGGCATCGAATAATTTCGAGCCATCCTCTGAATAGATTTTTCTTTCGAACGAAAAAACGGTTCGAGCTGTCTCCGGTTTTCAGACAACAAGTAAGAGGTCGGCTTCTCATAAGCCATGTCACGGCAGAATTCTATGCCTTCACAAAATCATAATTATCAATTCTTCGAAAAAAAATGATCGACTATCATTCGAAGTCGACTATTTTTCCCAATGATTGATAATTATGATTTTGTCAAGGCAAATAATTCTGCCATGACATGACTTATGAGAAGCTTACCTCTTACTTATTGTCTGAAAACCGAATACGGCTCTAGCCAATTGTCATTCGAACAAAAAATCCATTCATAGGATCACTCGAAATTATTCGATTATGCGGTCGGACTCCGTGAGCGACACGGTTCGTGAAAGGGCTGCCAAAAAGTAGGGTTAACTGTGTCGCGCCGCTAGAGGAGAGAACCGGGTTTATACTCCCGATGGACCGCAATAGAGCGCATCAGGACTATAAGTTTTCGATCGATTTGGTTGATAGACACTACGCCGCTTCGACCATCACGTGATGTCTGAACCCGGGGCCCAATAGGCGATTACATTGCTTCGTGAATGCACTTTACGATTACTATGGCGCGTCTCGTCTCCACCTACAATGGAACACCAGGGTGGTCGACATTCAAGCGGGAACGTGAAAGCTATGAGAGCTTATACCAGCTTAGAGAAGAAAGAAATAATCCGTTAGAATTAAATTCCGATGCCTTTGAATATTTAGTGCCTTTTATGGCATTGTATACGAACACAAGATATCAGGAGTTGGTTGAGTTGAACACAAAGCTAAGGTGTCATGCAGGAATCGAACTCGCCTCGTTTTTACATCAATATCGGAAATTGCAGTTTTAGCCACGATGTCAAACGATCAAACTCTGTCGGATAAATTCAAATAACATGGAAAAAGCTCGATGAGAGCGATGAAAATTGAGAGATGTTTAATCCACATGATCGAAGTATTTGGCTGCGTACGTAAGCACATGATTAACGCCCAGATACGCAGTCAACGCTCAGCTGATGCCGTCAAGCATCAAATGCTTTTCACGTTTGCTTTGCCCACTTGGAGTGGAAGAATCACGTTCCAGAGAATTTTGATTGAGACGACATAATAGTCTTGAAGCAGAGATATCAGCAATCACTCTATCGCTACGCGAGAAGCATAAAAATAAGTCTTTTTGTAAACGTTTTGGTGAAAGTGATTAGCCACCGGAGGCCGGCTGGCGCAGCGCATGCGACACAAATCTGCGGCGCGCGCGTCTAACGCGATTGGAGCACGATTAAACACAACCAAAATCGTGTCGAGGCGAGAGAATGTGATATACAGGGAAAGCGTGGACTAGCTCTTCTTAATACCCTACTGACAGACCTTGAGAAGTAAAAATAATACAATGTGTGGTATGAACACTGAATTTCACACTTCTCTAAGGTTAACAGGCGAAACTAGTCTCAGCTCTTCCTATTACAGAAGCAACATCACTAAGATAATCCACGAGACCAATCTCAACAACATATGAGAAGCTCAAAGTGTATAGAACAGACCATTAATAACATCATTTAAACTGGTTTGGGAAGAACATCTTTTTCCAATTCCCAAGTAAGTGATTCCACTCATGCAAGGAAAAAGCCGTCATTAATCAGTCCTAGGACTACAAAGGAATATTTTAGCCTACTAGTTAGCAGAAAGTCTAATCAGTCTTCTCCATCATCACAGTCCGTCTTAGGTTCGATCCATTTCATCCTCAGAAAAAGATATATGAGATCGGATTTCTTATGAATAAATTACGCTAGTAACAACATCAAACTTGGAGAACCTAGCGGAATCGACATGACTGATGGATTTGGGAAACATCTCTGCAGAGCAAAACCTCGCGAACTACACCTCTCACCCTTCAAAGCTTCGGTATTACTCGTAATTTTCGAGGTTTTCGACGGTAGGCTAAGCCTAACTGCATTAGAAATAGCATGAATAACAATTCATTAGAAAACATTCAATATTCCATAGTCGCTTAATGCCTTTCACATATTCTACTACTTGACTCTGAGGAATCGTCTCAAGAAGATAAATCAGGTACAGCAGTGGAGCAATAGACTACTTTTCAACAGCTGTTAAGATTGGTCCTGTGGGTTCTGTTCCAAGGGAGATTTGCCACCTACCGGTGGCAATTTGGAAAATCACGTTGTCCTTGCTGTAGACCCGTGCTTGAATTTTCCAAAATGGCCGCGGGGATTTCAAAAATGGCACTTTCATTGCGTCACAAAAAGGTCATGGTGGTCCATCACTCATCAGGGAATTTTTGTGGGTGTCCAGAAAAATTTCGGATTCGGCTCTAAAATTTCAACTGTGGGTTATTTATCGCGCTGAACCCGAATCTGAGATCCTCGCCAGACTTTGGGCTACTGTGGGATGCGGTAGTCATTTGACTTACTTACTTAAACGGTTGGCTTTCGCCTGACGCGGTCATTCCGCATCTTCACCGAGGTGTGCCGTCCTAGTAGTCAGCCGTGTCCATTTGTCACGTTCCTCAGCCACAATTTGAACACAATCCATCCATTGATCACTATTCCACTTCCTGCGAAGTAAAACATCGCGCCTGAATTGCCTTTCAATGCCGAGTGATTTCAAATCCTCCTTCACCACATCCGTCCAAAACTTTCGCCTACGTCCAGGCGGCCGTTTCCAGACAGGACTTGGAAGCATCCTTAGAGCGTGTTGAACAAGACGATCTGGCGGTCTTCTTAAAATATGCCCCAACAGACGAAGACGACCTTCCGTTGCCGCTTGAGATGGCATTGGGAGATGTTGGCACCTCCCTCGTGTCAAACGTAGATGTAAGGCGTCAATCTCGTTGTAGAGATCTTCGTTGTGGCACATCCGCGGCCAGAAATATCCGAGCAAACGTCTAAACAGCTTCCTCTCCGTGCAATCCAACCTTTCCATCTCATAATGCCTATTAACTGGCGTCGCTTACCTTATAGATTCAAAGATCAAAATTTGGACCTCAAATTCGTGTTCAGCGTGCCAACTAACATCCACAGTGAAATTTTCAGACAATTCTGAGACTTTTACCAAGCTACCATATACCCACCGTATTCTACCGTAATTTATCGAAAACCCCTATGTGCAAGTTTTAAGGCGATTTGATCGTAGCATTCTCGAAATCGTCAGAGGTTGCGTTTGGGCAGCAAAATTCCCCCATTTTGAATCTCCGGACCAAATCAGATGGAATTATCAAACACTGACAAAAACCCCTAGAACCAAGTTTTAAGCTTAATCCAAGACATTTTTTTGAAGGCCCTAGAAATTGTCATCCGTGTACCCCTTTTCTCTAGGCAAAGCTATGAAAATGTTCACTTTTGCAAATCTCTGTGGCATTTAGCCGATTCAAAGTATGGAATACGGGATCACTGTCCTCCCCATATTAGAGTTGCATCTCGAAACTCCATCTTGCGTGTGCAACCCTACCTTGTTAGTGATGTTTGATTTGATTCGATTTGATTTATTACGACGTTTAAGACAGCCGAATGAAACATGAGTACAATGGTAATGGGATTTGAAAGTAAAGTGCTTCTGCAATAGGAAGAGCTGAGACTAGTTTCGCCTGTTGACCTTAGAGAAGTGTGAAATTTAGTGTTCATACCACTTATTGCATTATTTCCACTTCCCGAGGCTCGTCAGTAGTGTATTAAGCAGAGCTAGGCCTCGTTTCGCCTGCATACGATTTAGGTGGAGTGTATAATCGTGCTCCAGTCGTGTCAGACGCGCGCGCCGCAGACTTGCGTTGCACGCGCTGCGCCAGCCGACCTCCGGTGGTTAATCACTTTCCGTTTTGGTGAGCGGGAATAAGGCCTCTTTCAGAGTTCGATCGCTGTGCGACGCGATCGTGTGCACGGCGACGCGACCATCGCGTCGCCGTGGAAATCGCAGGCTTTCGAAGTGTGAATGCCCAATCGCGAAAGTTGGCGATCACGCACTTTCAATTCAATTACGCATGAAACATTTTGTGGACAATTATTTGTGAGAGTTTGCTGGCCATGGGTGGTGTTGAAATTATTCGATGAGGATTTTTTTTCGTTTTTTTAATCTGAAAATTTCATGGTTTGTCCCTTGCATTCTGAGATTCATAACTGGCAAGCTTATCTGTTCAGCAGTTCAAAAACAGAGAAGATTGAAAAAAACAGCAAAACTAGATCCACCCTCAAACGAGTTCAACGCCGCTAATTAACTATCACAAATAATTACTGAAAACGTTTTTCATGGGAAGATCGAACTTATTAATGCGGGAAGGGAAGAATATAGATGAATAAAGCATTTAAATGCCTCCGAATGTTGCAAAGTGAAACAAAGAGTGAACTTAAAAATAATTTTCCGAGAAATTGGAGATCTTCCGCAATGAAAATCACAACCTAGGCAGTATAGTTGTACACGAACGAATTTTTAGAATTTTTTTTCGTTCGTTTTCGTTCTTTCGAAATTTTTTCGAACGAAAATTCTTCAATTTTTGTTCGTTCGAGATCCGATTTTGCGAACGAAAATTTTTCGAGTTTTGTTTGTTCGAATTTTTTCATTTTTCGTTAGTTCGAAATTGTTTCGAGCGAATTTTTTTCACTTTTCGTTCCTTCGAAAATATTTCGAACGAAAAAACTTCGGTTTTCGTTCGTTCGACATTTTTTTTGAAATTGTACAACTATACTAGGCAGTGGACGATGAAGGCAAAGTACCTGGAAAAGCAGAACTAGTTTAAAAAACAGAAACCACGGGAAAAATCGAGGAAAAAAAATTCTAACTCGTCGTAGAGATCCCAGTGTTTTATAGTCTGCCTTACTTTCATAACCGGTTTTTTTTTAGTTTTATCCTCTGTTTTATCCTTAATCGTTATGTTCCACTTTGAATTCTTCCATTTAGCATTTGAGAACGCTTCCGGCGAATGTATCTAATGGTATTGATGTTATGATGTCTTCATACACGTGCACTATGTGTGCGTCCACAAATAAATAAAAAATAAAACAAAATTTGGGCTAGGGCGCATCAGACAATCGCCGCGACCGGTCGCGTCGCCGTGCAGTGCACAGCGACGCGATCCGGCAGTGTCAGTCGCCCAATCGCGCGATTGGGCGACTTTCCCCACGATCTTGTCTGAAAGGCCGGCGACCTGATCGCGCGACGCGACCAGATCAATACACAGTGTTTTCATTCGGTCGCGTCGCAGAGCGATCGAACTCTGAAAGAGGCCTAACGAGCCACGGAAAGGATGACTCTCCGTTGGGCGCGCGCGGCCGCATGGTGGCATCTGCATTGTAGCGCCCCAGCTCACTTCCTCTGACTAGGGAATCTCGCTACTCTGATATAATGGCGAATCGCTTCGGTGGGCCCGACCTAAAACGCCCGTCTTATCATCATGGCGAGAACTTCACCTATTTCGCCTAATTCAGCTAATCGCATTTTCGTGTTGGCGAGTTGGTGAAGTTTAAGCGAGGTAAGCGTGGAGCGAGGCGAAACCGGTGAAGTTTATGCCCCAATTCGCCACGGAATCGCTTCGGCAGCGAGGTTGTTGATTTTTGGACTCGGCAAAAATCGCCCTACTTCGAAAAGGCGATTTCAAATTCCGCTACCCGTCAGTGGTGGGCGCGAGTTTCGAAATGCACATGCATTCGTGCAGTTTGCTAGATTCTTGGCCGCAGCTGATTTTCTTGTAGCGACTCATCAAATGCGTCCATCTTCACACGTCTTCCATGTTCATTTTTCTTGCTCTTCGTGGCACCACTTCCCAATTTCGCCCTCCCCCCCCACGCCGCTGTCAGAGCACCACCAGCTGAACTTCTGCCCGTCAGTAGACTTCTATTTTACCAAATTTCACGGTGAGCTATTTCCTATTTTAGACTTTGGCTTTATTTCAATAGTTTAAACTAAGTTTTACTGTACATGATCTTTGTTGTTCCAAATGCGAGTTTGACAGACAGAAACTGTTCATTTAGTAGCGGTGTCATGAATGGGGTCAAAGAAGAGCTAGGCGTCCAGTAATTAGCATATGTTGTCGGTGTCGTTTCTGTGGGAAGCCGCAACATCTACGAGGCACAAGCGTTAACGTGTTTGTGATGAATATCGATCTAGTGATGGTGTTGTGCCTTGCTGCCTCGTGGCTTCCAACAAAAGTGGCACGGCCTATTCAAACGGTTGCTGTTGAAGTTGTACAGGTGTATGGTCCGTCCGAATGAGACTGTCCGTCCAAGCGGGTGGCGTGCCATCTCGAAGACATTTTACGGACTCGTAAATCGGGTATCAGGATCATTAGACGAATAGTGAATAACATCTCAGCCAGCTGTTTGCAGTCGTGGAAAGGCTCGTCCAAAAAATGCCTTCGCAATGGGCGCTTGACACGCACGTCGACCGCGTGGGCGGACAGTCCTATTCGGATTGACTGTACTTGGCAATGTACTTCCGAGCAGCATCTTCGCGGGTAACGCGGCGCGGTCGCGTGGCTGCATCGCAGCAGTAATGAACCGGGTCCTGCACTCTAACGCGCTAGACCCCGCAACTCGCGAAGACGGGCTGTTTAAAATCCTAAACGCGTCAAACGACTTTCCATATCCAAATCTACACGTTCATGTCTACATCATATGCATCTATCATAAAGCCCTTGGCCTTTGGAATCCAAAAATGGAACAGTGCCGTTTTTCTGACGTGCCCTCCTCCCTTACTGTTTGAAAGGGTAAACAACTTGCACTGGATCCAGATAGATAACTGTGAATGTTCCGTTTTCCGCTAACTCTCTATTCTCTTGAAACAAGGTTCACAACCATGCCGCTTCGCGGCGTACTTGTAGGCGTGTATAATGACGCATACAATAATCGAATTGTTGCCGAATGAAAACTTAGTCATTATCGTTCCTTGAAACCCAGTCTGATCTTACAGACTGCCCCAGCGCGTGGCACATTCACTCTTGAATCCCGCACATTCTTCATGACACTTGGCGTGGTCCCCAGGTCGGTCCCATACACTTTTGACGGGGCTTGGCGCACTCACAGTTGGGTCCCGCACATTCTGCGGTCAACGGTCAACTCTTAACCATTTATTATTATGTACGATATCTCTCGAAGCTCGCCGGTTTTCGCCAATTTTCGTGAATGATCTCAGCCGAGCTCAGATATTCGCTTGAACACAAGAGGTGGGATGTAGTTTTCAGTGTCTCATGAACTTTCAAAAATCGTTGCCAAGCCCCACTATCATAGAACGTGTTGCACTAATTTATTCCGTTTCCGAGCCCAAAACTCGGAAACGGAAGCGGAACGAAATAACCCGAAAAACACCGGAAGTACGGAAACGGAGCTGTTCCACAGAGCCTTGCTTATCGCCTTTTCGTGTTAACGAGTTGGTGAAGTTTGAGCGAGGTAAGCGTGGAGCGGGGCGAACCTGGTGAAGTTTTCGCCTCAGTTGGCCTTGCTCGCTGAGGAGATAAAATTTTTTCATTTGTGGAGAGTTCTCCATTTCGAAGACAGCCCGTGGCAACTGCTGCATGCTTTTTTCCTCAACTCTGGCGGAATGTCCCGTGGACGACAGGTAGATCCGCTCACGCTTAGTCACTGTCGCCAGGTTCCTGATGAGAGCGCGTCAAAATTATGACATGGCTGTGGTAGGCACACTCCATCCTTATCGGAGCAAAACTCCTCTCAGCAATGGCGGACACCCGCTGTTGCAACATGCAGCACGATGATAATCTTGCTGGGGCCATCAGGTCCCGGCATGATCATCCCTTGTCTCAAGCATGATTATCATAGTGCTGCGTGCTGTAACAGCAGATATCCATAACTGCATAGCGGAATTTAAGATCCTGAAATTCCTTGATTTTCTAATTGAATTTCATGATCTTGAATATTTAGTAACGTCACGTCACGCGGTCAGGAAGCTACATCTTTATGCGAGTCGCGAATCACAGATCCCTGAATGGTCCCTTTTTGACCGATTGTGATTTTTTCCGTCGGCTTGGTTGGTGCAGACAGTGTTCACACAGTAAGTAATTTGAGGGCAAATCCATGAGCTTGTATTGTGCATCGTTGCCTAGTTTTGGCGAGAAATCGAAGGTTTGATGCCGGAATATGCCCTTGATGAAGAAAAACCGCAGAAAAGTAAGAAAAAGCGCGAGAAAGGGCGTCGCTCCTCGAGGGGAAACATCGCTGCTGGAAGAGTTGCGCGGTAAGTTGTTAATGCGCTCACGCGCTCCAATGCTGATATTATGCGCGCTCGCGCTCTAATGCAAGTAGAGGTGGGAGAAGCCGAACCGTTGAGGTGGACCAAAGTCCTCCACGGAAAACTCTACCGCGAGCTGAAAGGACTAGCGAGCGATTTTCAGAGCAGATAAGGGATCTTTCGGGCCTGTTCTTGTTCGTTTCCTCGATCCCGTCCCGGCCATTAGATCTAATCTATCATTGGCCGGCTTTTATCAAGTTCATTTTTCCTTCCGTGGAAATCTTCTTGGAACGCACCCCTGATGAAATTTATCGTAGGCACTGCCTATGACACGTCTACTACACGACTTCAGTTCTAACCTGTGCATTCAGAACGCTGTAATTCTGGGGAGGCATGCACGTACGCGGCGGGTTAGGTTGGGGTTAGGCAGGGTTTGGAGCGTCGGCGCGTTTGATGATAGCAGCGCGAGGGTTAAAAGGGGGTTAGGCTAGCACTGAAAAATCGTTCCCTCGCAAACCCTACGTAGGAGAGTGGGGCAGCCGAAACCCCGTTGAAACCCCAACTATTGATTATCTCCAGCACTCGCACAACAATGATCAAACGCACCGACGCCCCAAACCCTGCCTAACCCCAACCTACCCCGCCGCATACGTGCATGCCGCCCCTGTTGAATCCTTCTGTTCAAAATTAATATGGGAAGGTGGGGTTATTGTGTAGACAACGCTAAATACGGATCCAGCAGTTGTAAAAGGTGAAGTACGTTTTGGGGGTGTGTATACAAGTCTGTTGGTACCTGCTCGTTGGTGCCCCTGCTTCTACTGAACCCAGCAGACGTTTGAGTGTACACAGGGAACGTTCGAGCGATATAGCGTGCACAACTATATCGCGAAAGTATCCCGCACATTGCATAAAGGTGTCGCCGTCCGGCACACTAAGGCCTCTGGTCCATAACACCTTAGGAACCGTACCTAGGGAGTCATGGAGTCTTTGGCCACAAGCCACAATTTCGCCACCCTGAACTGTCGATCGCTGTCGAGTGATATCCAAAAAACTGCGCTATCCAGACTTCTGAGCTATTTCTATGCACCGTTTGCTGCTTTGCAGGAAACCCGCCTCAAGGATAGACCCGTCATCAGCGTCGGAGAGTACACCATCTACTGCGGTAACGCTGACGATAGGAGAGTGGGAGGCTGTGCAATAGCTGTAAGGAAGGATTTCAATGGTATGGTCAAGGAGTTCGGCTCAACGTCGTGTCGGAATGCATTCGTACGACTGCGGGATCACAGAGGATTCAATCTGTGGATAGTGAGTGCTCATGCGCCCACTGAAACCGCCGAAGACAATTCGAAGGATGCGTTTTATGAGGAACTCAATACGTTGCTGGCCAGGATACCTTGTCAACATGCTGTTGTCGTGGGGATTGACGCAAATGCGAAGATGGGACTTGATCAGGAATCCGAAGTACTCGGTAAATGGTTCTACCCAGTGGAGCAAACATCGGACAATGGCTACCGCCTTGTCGACTTTTGTGAACGCAGTGGTCTGATTATTGCATTGACATTCAAGAGGAATCATCGCCGCCATCAGCTTACGTGGCAGGGACCAACCCGGCTATCTCCAGAAGAGCAGCGGAAGCGGAAGATGACAACTTTGAAACTACAGCTTGACTATGTCCTGACGAGGAATATTCCAGTATCGGACATTCGAAGATCTAGAGCTGTGTGGGATGCCGCATTCGATTCGGATCACCGTCCTGTTCTGTTGAACTTCACTGCGAGGATTCATAAGAGGAAGCGAGGGGCTCAGCCTCTCCAGAGGATTGACTTGACAAGTCTCAGAGATGAAGAGTGCAGAAGGAATTTCCGACAACGCGTTTCTATTCACATCGGAGTACGGACTAAGAAGAAACTTTGCGACGCGGATTCTTTTGTCAAGTGCATCCAGGACGCTTCGAAAGAGGCACTCCCGGTTGTACAGCCTAAGAAGAAGTTCGCCTACGTCTCAGAAGAAACAACATCTACCTACAACAGAGTATGTGCTCTCCGAACTGCAGGAAACTTCGTGGAGGAGAAGCGTCTGAGGAGGAAGTTGCGTCGGCAGCTTCAAAGTGACCGCGAACGAGTGGACGTGTAGAGCTAAGGAGTTCGAGAAGGCTTCGGAGGAGAAGAATCCGAAGAAAGCCTACACGTTGCTGCGACAGTATAGCGGGAAGATGAAGAGATGTTCTCCTGTCTTGAACACTACCAATGGAGTTGCAGTTGGTGATGCGACGCTGCCAATATGGAAGGATTACTTCAGTTCACTACTGAATCGTCCAGCGCCATCAGTACCTGAGCTCCCGCATGTTCAGAGAGCACATTACGATGTCAGTGAGGAACCGCCGACTGAGTCTGAAGTTTTGGAATGTGTCCGGAAAATGAAGAATGGAAAGGCAGGTGGAGATGACAACATCACTGCTGAAATGCTGAAAGCTCTTCCTCCGTCTGGGATTCGTGAAATGACCAACACCATCCGTGCCATATGGATGAGCGAAAGGATACCCGATTCGTGGAGACATGCGATCATCGTACCTCTTCACAAGAAGCTATCCGTCACGGATCCTAAGAACTACAGAGGAATCTCTCTACTTCGTGTCATGTACAAGGTTTTAGAACGTATCATTCTCGAGCGACTTATCAAACATCGTGAAGGAACGACCAGAGATGAGCAAGCCGGTTTTCGACCTGGAAGATCGACCATCGACCAAGTGTTCGTCGTGAGAAGAGTAATTGAATCGTGGCAGCGGTTTTCGAAGCCATTACAGCTTGCTTTTTTGGACTTTGAAGCCGCGTTCGACTCTCCTCATCGTGATCGATTGCTCAATGCTCTGCGAGCAGATGGAGTCCCGGAAAAGTATGTTCGGTTAATCGAGGACATGAACAAAGGAACAACAGCAGCAGTTCGTACACCTGTCGGATTTACGTCAGCTTTCGAGGTGAAAACAGGAGTAAGGCAAGGAGCCGTTGCAGGACCTTTTCTTTTCAACTTCGCCGTTGATGACATCATGCGTAGAGTTGCAGAACAGTTTCCTGCGGATGTGATCCTAACACCATCAGGACGCTCCCTTGTCGACCTGGAGTACGCCGACGACATTGTGTTATTTGCTGAAAACAACGCAAAACTGCAAAGGATTGTGAACCTCGTTTCGAAGTATGCCGCAGCCTATGGACTTCGTCTTCGTCCCGACAAATGCAAGCAGATGTGGGTCTCTCAGAGGCCTTCAACCGGAGTTTGTGTGGACGGACAACGTATCGAACTGGTGGACGATTTCTGCTATTTGGGCTGTTTGCTGAAGAACGATGGTAGTTATGCAGCGGATATTCGACAACGATGTGCGAAAGCTACGTCTGCATTCAATTCTCTAACCAAGTGTTTGTGGTCTACCACCATCGAGAAGGAAGTAAAGTTGCGCGTCTACTTATCCGCTATTCGCCCTATCATGATGTACGGATCGGAGACGTGGGCAGCACCGAAAACGCAGATGGAAAGGTTGGATTGCACGGAGAGGAAGCTTTTCAGGCGTTTGCTTGGATATTTCTGGCCGCGTGTATGCCATAACGAAGACCTTTACAAGGAAATCGACGCAGTACATCAACGCTTGACACGAGGGAGATGCCAGCATCTCCTAACGCCATCTCAAGCAGCAATGGAAAGTCGACTTCGACTGCTCGGGCATATACTAAGAAGAACGCCGGATCGTCTCGTACAACACGCTTTAAAAATGCTTCCAAATCCTGTCTGGAAACGGCCACCTGGGCGTAGGCGAAAGTTCTGGACGGATGTGGTTAAAGAGGATTTAAAGTCACTCGGCATCGAAAGACAGTTCAGGCGCGATGTTTCGTTTCGCAGGAAATGGAATAGTGACAGCTGGATGGAATGTGTTCAAATTGTGGCTGAAGACCGTGAAATATGGACACGGCTGACTACTAGGACGGCACACCTCGGTGAAGATGCGGAATGACCGCGTCAGGCGAAAGCCAACCGATTAAGTCAAGTAAGTCAAAGAAGTACGTTTTACAGTACACTTTACAAAATCTTTGTTTACCTATTCTCTTGTAGGCTCGATTATAGACTAACCTGCGTTTATTTTTTGGTTTTTCAGCGTGTTTGAACGATGATGGTTGTGTCTTGGATAACTGTTAAGCCGTTAACCAATTCTGACATTGAATGGAACATTTGAGTCGGACATAATTTACGCTGGCCATGTGATGGTACGAAGCAGATCGGGTACTAAATTAGAATTTTGTTTCGTTTGTAGTAATTGTAAGCCATGAGTACACGTGTCACTAAACGGCTACTAACAGAGGGAAAAAAGGGCAAAACGGGTAAAGCTGGTCTCTTGTCTTTTGCCTAGAAATTGCTTTAAAGGCACAGAACACCCAGGATAATATTTTTCAGTTTCCATGCTTATCCTGGAGAGAGTCTTACGCTGATCACAGTGGTATCCTTTAAAGGAACAGTACACCCTCAGATATGAATTTTGAGACTTCCCTTTAAGTGTGTAGAAGACCCCTTCTGTATAACACGTGCCAAGGACGAGATCTCAATTCTCCCAAATAAGCAAGATATAAGCGACCACCACGGACCCTACCCCCTTCCTGGTTTTCGAACTCGATAGCGGCTAGATGGACGGGTGAATCTCAACCGCATCATCGTTCTTCACTCCCTTGCCGGTCTGTCCCCTCATTCTGGCTTGCTCTTGCACAGCGGCTGAGAAGGAAGAGAAATAGAGGCTCAAGACAACCCTTCCACGAAATTCCCGCCCTCAAAGTATTGTCAGTTTTAAGGAGCCATAACTCCGCTTGTAAGGGGCCTTTAGCGATTTTAGAGGTACTGTTGTGTTCAGAGTGTGCTTCTCTCCAGGATAAGCATGGAATAAAAAAAAACAATTCTGGGTTTCCTGTGCCTTTGAAGAGCTCTAATCCAAATTTTGAAAAAAAAACATTGTCTTCAGCGCTTCATTCTTTTGTACTATGACTGGTAGAAGTTGAAGCTCGTCCGTTTAGCCTTTCATTGACCACGTTTCGGACATGGGCCGTCGTCAGGTCAACTGAAATAATACAAACAAATCGACAACATGTTCTCGCCAACATCATCTACCGGTCTAGGGTGACTGAAATGGAGTAAGGTCGCAACCGCAGAGAAGCCCAAAGGTTTTTGAATCGGGCTTATGCCCGAAACGTAGTCAATGAAAGGTTCAGCGGACGAGCTTCAACTTCTACCAGTCATATTACACATAATTCTTCTACAATGTCGCTATTCAACGGTTCCATTCGATTTCCGGACATCAGAGTTCATCCCCGAAAAAAGGGCGGTGGTTTCTTTCCTGTGTTAATTCTCTGCGCCATTGTTCAAGCTGCTAGATACGATGGTGACACTGCGCTCCTCCGGAGTTTTCTTTCCCTTCTAAAAGCACTCAATACCTGTAAGAAAGCAGGACCAAACTGAAACGTGAGGTCACTTTTCGCAGTACAAGCCTCTCATTCATTTCAACTTTGGCTTTCATGCACACGTCGAACAATTTCCCTGTGGGGAAGGAGCCCCAGAGGATCGCAGGGTCACTAGCGAATCAAGCTGCGAATCAGATGGTGCAGTCAACACACCCCAGTAGCGAAAACACTGAGAGTTGACGAGGATAAACTCCGACGTATTGACATTGAATGAAACCGCAGAACATCTGCATTTTGAGGGTATGTGTGGGCAGACGCCGTTTTCGAAAATGTAGCTTTCCTCCCGTTTTCTTTCTATTCATGTTATGTTATCATATGTATGTGATCATGTGTTTCCATATCTCATTACTCTTTTTCACGCAAATATGAGTTCTTCGCCCAGATCTTAAGACATTGAGCAATAGCTACTAAACTTTCGGTTGAAGGCGGTGTTCACGACAAGAACAGTTTTTGAGGTTTTGCCAGAAATCGAGGGATCCTGAGCCCGCAGCATGAGCTGCAAAAACGGCTAGGAACGAGCACGAAACAGCTCTGCTGGACTCGAAGTGATTCGCTCGCGTCCCGCCCTTTACGTTCAAAGGCTACCGATCAAAGTAAACAGCTGAAAATTGAACTTAAAAGGACAATAGATAATTGAAACATTATGAATCGTTAGACAGACAACTTTCTTTTTTTGATAATCCATCGCTCTCTTGAAGCTGATTTTTCAGTTGTTTGCTTCTTTCGGTAGCCGTTGAGAGGAGGGGCGGGGCGCGAGCGAATCACTCAAGATTTAGGCCGTACCCGGTTCCTGCATTGGGCCCCAGCACTTCCGATTTCTGTTAGAAATTGGAAGACTGCTTTTGTTGTAAACACTGCCTTTAAGACTTGGTCTGCGTCTGCGATTCACAGTAGCCACTCTCGCACAAAAAGTGCTTTCCTGTTCAGAACACAATGCCCTAGTTGTTCAGGGGTGCGTTCCAAGAACATTCCCATGGCAAAAGGCTTCCATGGAAACGTAGGCTAGGCGGCGTGGGAACAATTTTCAATTATAATTAGCATCCATGGAAAGCAAATTTGTTTATGGAAAGGTTGCTTGTCCTCCCACGACGTCGTGGGAACGTTATTGGAACGCACCCCTGGGGCTGCTTGACTGGTCTCGCTGGAAAAGAAGCATAATTTGCACGAGCTGATTGGCGTCTTCTATTTTCCGGTGGCTAATGTCTAACCTTGGCACGCTATCCGTCCTCTCCCTCAATTCGATGGATAGTCCCTATAGCATTGTTGCGACACCCGACATTAGTCCGAGTAGCTGGAAAGGAATGGCAGGCAAGGAGCTGCCAGCTGAGTGTGATGACTGACTGTTTTTGTATCGAGCGGCCTCGACGATTCGCCTTCTTCGATCCCGGATTATTGGAGTAATGAACGGGAAAAAGAGTCGGCTCTTGTTGCGTGAGCTACTGTTTAAGACTCCGGCGAGGAACGTGAATGATTGCTGTAACAGTTTGAACTACATTACCTCGCCGACTCACTATCATTCTTTGCTCAGCTGCTGAAGATTTTCGCCCAGATCTTAATCACTGACTCGCTCGACAAAACTCACCATTTTCTGTTCTTCGCTCAATTCCTTGGGGGCGAAGAACCAGCGGCGTCCTACCCAGCGAGATTTTGCGCTCTGATGCTGAATTTGCGCGCTCGTCCTTTGAACAGCTGTTTTCAAGCCCATTGTATAACGGATTTCCGGCAATTTTTATATTCATTTGGTAAAGATGTGTTTTCATCGTCAATTTCCGCCACCCTCCTCTCAATACTCGTTATTTATCGTCAAGGCGTGATTACTTTTGAATGGTTTGGTTGGAGCAAAAATAATTGTGGGTTTTGATAAATAATTTTTCTTTAACGGTTGTTTTTTTGTGGATTTTGATGCTTCTCTATCTGATATGTACTTCTTGTATTTTCTCATTAAACTCTATCTATTCTGAATTAAAATTTTATGTGTGTTCTAAGTAGAAAATATTCTTGCTGCTTTCAGTTTCTCTTTCACAGAATGACTTTAGAACACCAAACTTAGTTAGAAACTACACGGAATCCCTTAATCCGCAAGAATTCTTTTGCTTTTCTTGTACCGGTAGGGTAAGATAGATGAAGAAATGCGCTTTTGAATGCCTTATTAAATTTTGCAGAAAGAGCTCGTTTGGGCGAAAAAGTATGATTCAATAAAAACCGCAATTATATTTGCACGAAACTAATATGTATCTATGATCGTCCTTTTGTGCTAGAATAGGGTTCTCACAACTTCTAATTTTTAGGCAAAACACTTTTAATTTAC
The DNA here is from genome assembly GCA_029168955.1 of Aplectana chamaeleonis. NCBI lineage: Eukaryota > Metazoa > Nematoda > Chromadorea > Rhabditida > Cosmocercidae > Aplectana > Aplectana chamaeleonis. Next base: position 88,505 of record JAPDOI010001071.1, on the reverse strand, counting down.
CCAAACGACGAGGGCGGCGAAGGATTGATGATGATGAGATTAGGAAAAAAATACAGATCGAAAACATCATCGAAAGAGAACAGCCGTGATCCACTACCGGATTTTTTCTAGCTTTTCTGCTACGGCTGATTTTTTTGTTTCTTTTGTTTCTAGTTTTGACATTTTCTACGTAAAATATCGTCTTGGGTACTTTTATGAGACGTCGCAACCCAGTTAACGTCGGCATGGATCCGGAAGAGACTTTGCGTTCACTGTTGCAGGTTGGCGCAAACTCGGCGCCCTGTGCTATAACATAGGTGCACCGAACTTGCGCCAACCTCCAATAGGGAACGCAAAGTCTCTTCAGGATCCAAGCCGATGTTATGTATGATACGCAAAATCAATGGAGCGTCCCAAAAAAATTTCCCGATTAATATACACATCATCCTCATTCTCAATATTCAAACTACATATGTTACAGATCAAAGAACATATTAATAAAATCTAAATTTTTTTTTCAATTTTTTTGAAAAAAAAATCAAAAAAAATCTTTTAAAAAACCGAAAACCGTAGCCGCGTTCCCATACCGCTAAACTCTTTGTGTGATTCGAACATTGATTTACTTTATTCATGGTTTTTTGCTTTTTTATGCTTTAGATTTTGTTAGTTTTCAAAAGGTTAAGCTTTTCGAAAGCGATTACGAGAAATGTGCAGTAGCCGTCGTTTGTAAAATGCGGCGGCGTATCCACACACATAACGCTTTCAGGCGTAACTGCTTGGTAGCGCTACCCACGATAGCATTGCGCTCGTGAATCACAATGGATGGTTAGGGTAGCAATCTACCGAGGGTAGCGCTACCACTGGATGGCGCTGCCGTGTTGATGAATCCCTGAATGGAAAGGCAGTGTTATTCAATTCGCTTAGCTAAGTTAATAAATTAGCCGAATTCCAGCATTTTCTCTCTATGCATAAACCTGGTTTCGTTTTTGTTACCGAGACTTGGTTGAATTCCAAAATCAATGACTCTGAATTGTTAAGTAATCTTCCGTATTCGATATTTCGCAAAGATAGGTGCGGAAAAAAACGTGGTAGAGTTTGCGCCTCGGTTCACGCTTTTTATGATGCTGAACAGGTTTATTTCAATTCGGGTAATCTCGCATCTGATATTCTTTGTATTGATATTGCCAGTAATGGTTTGAATAGTGATGAAACAAAAGAAACAAAAAAATCAGCCGTAACAGAAAAGCTAGAAAAAATCCGGTAGTGGATCACGGCTGTTCTCTTTCGATGATGTTTTCGATCTGTATTTTTTTCCTAATCTCATCATCATCAATCCTTCGCCGCCCTCGTCGTTTGGGTAAATTAAAAGTGTTTTGTCTAAAAATTAGAAGCTGTGAGAACCCTATTCTAGCACAAAAGGGCGATCATAGATACATATTAGTTTCGTGCAAATATAATTGCGGTTTTTATTGAATCATACTTTTTCGCCCAAACGAGCTCTTTTTGCAAAATTTAATAAGGCATTCAAAAGCGCATTTCTTCATCTATCTTACCCTACCGGTACAAGAAAAGCAAAAGAATTCTTGCGGATTAAGGGATTCCGTGTAGTTTCTAACTAAGTTTGGTGTCCTAAAGTCATTCTGTGAAAGAGAAACTGAAAGCAGCAAGAATATTTTCTACTTAGAACGCACATAAAATTTTAATTCAGAATAGATAGAGTTTAATGAGAAAATACAAGAAGTGCATATCAGATAGAGAAGCATCAAAATCCACAAAAAAACAATCGTTCAAGAAAAATTATTTATCAAAACCCACAATTATTTTTGCTCCAACCAAACCATTCAAAAGTAATCACGCCTTGACGATAAATAACGAGTATTGAGAGGAGGGTGGCGGAAATTGACGATGAAAACACATCTTCACCAAATGAATACAAAAATTGCCGGAAATCCGTTATACAATGGGCTTGAAAACAGCTGTTCAAAGGACGAGCGCGCAAATTCAGCATCAGAGCGCAAAATCTCGCTGGGTAGGACGCCGCTGGTTCTTCGCCCCCAAGGAATTGAGCGAAGAACAGAAAATGGTGAGTTTTGTCGAGCGAGTCAGTGATTAAGATCTGGGCGAAAATCTTCAGCAGCTGAGCAAAGAATGATAGTGAGTCGGCGAGGTAATGTAGTTCAAACTGTTACAGCAATCATTCACGTTCCTCGCCGGAGTCTTAAACAGTAGCTCACGCAACAAGAGCCGACTCTTTTTCCCGTTCATTACTCCAATAATCCGGGATCGAAGAAGGCGAATCGTCGAGGCCGCTCGATACAAAAACAGTCAGTCATCACACTCAGCTGGCAGCTCCTTGCCTGCCATTCCTTTCCAGCTACTCGGACTAATGTCGGGTGTCGCAACAATGCTATAGGGACTATCCATCGAATTGAGGGAGAGGACGGATAGCGTGCCAAGGTTAGACATTAGCCACCGGAAAATAGAAGACGCCAATCAGCTCGTGCAAATTATGCTTCTTTTCCAGCGAGACCAGTCAAGCAGCCCCAGGGGTGCGTTCCAATAACGTTCCCACGACGTCGTGGGAGGACAAGCAACCTTTCCATGGACAAATTTGCTTTCCATGGATGCTAATTATAATTGAAAATTGTTCCCACGCCGCCTAGCCTACGTTTCCATGGAAGCCTTTTGCCATGGGAATGTTCTTGGAACGCACCCCTGAACAACTAGGGCATTGTGTTCTGGACAGGAAACCTCTTTTTGTGTGAGAGTGGCTACTGTGAATCGCAGACGCAGACCAAGTCTTAAAGGCAGTGTTTACAACAAAAGCAGTCTTCCAATTTCTAACGAAAATCGGAAGTGCTGGGGCCCAATGCAGGAACCGGGTGCGGCCTAAATCTTGAGTGATTCGCTCGCGCCCCGCCCCTCCTCTCAACGGCTACCGAAAGAAGCAAACAACTGAAAAATCAGCTTCAAGAGAGCGATGGATTATCAAGAAAAGAAAGTTGTCTGTCTAACGATTCATAATGTTTCAATTATCTATTGTCCTTTTAAGTTCAATTTTCAGCTGTTTACTTTGATCGGTAGCCTTTGAACGTAAAGGGCGGGACGCGAGCGAATCACTTAAAGGCACAGGACACCCAGAAAATTTATTTTCAGATTTTATGCTCTCCTTGGAAAGAGTCACACGCTGATCACAGTGGTATCTCTGAAATCGTCTAAGACCCCCTTTGAACAGAGTTATGGCTCTTCAAAGATGCCTTGATTTTGAGGGTCAAAAATTGGTGGACGTGTTGTCTCAGGCCTGTATTTCTGTTCATTCGCAATCGTTGCGTGAGAGAAAGCCAGGATAAGGAGACAGTCCGGTAATGGACTGAAGAACGACGACTTGTTGGAATTCATCCATCCATCGAGCCGCTATCGAGTTCGAAAATCTGTTAGGGGGTCGGGCCTGTGGTGGTGAGCGAAGGGGGTCGGGCCTGTGGTGGTCGCTTATATCTCGCTTATTTGAAGGAAATGAGATCTGGCATTTGGCACGTGTTATACAGAAGTGGTCTTCTACACAATTACATGAAAATCTCAAAATTCATATCTGAGGGTGACTCTGTGCCTTTAAGATTGAGTCCAGCAGAGCTGTTTCGTGCTCGTTCCTAGCCGTTTTTGCAGCTCATGCTGCGGGCTCAGGATCCCTCGATTTCTGGCAAAACCTCAAAAACTGTTCTTGTCGTGAACACCGCCTTCACCGAAAGTTCAGTAGCTATTGCTCAATGTCTTAAGACCTGGGCGAAGAACTCATATTTGCGTGAAAAAGAGTAATGAGGTATGGAAACACATGATCACATACATATGATAACATAACATGAATAGAAAGAAAACGGGAGGAAAGCTACATTTTCGAAAACGGCGTCTGCCCACACATACCCTCAAAATGCAGATGTTCTGCGGTTTCATTCAATGTCAATACGTCGGAGTTTATCCTCGTCAACTCTCAGTGTTTTCGCTACTGGGGTGTGTTGAATGCACCATCTGATTCGCAGCTTGATTCGCTAGTGACCCTGCGATCCTCTGGGGCTCCTTCCCCACAGGGAAATTGTCCGACGTGTGCATGAAAGCCAAAGTTGAAATGAATGAGAGGCTTGTACTGCGAAAAGTGACCTCACGTTTCAGTTTGGTCCTGCTTTCTTACAGGTATTGAGTGCTTTTAGAAGGGAAAGAAAACTCCGGAGGAGCGCAGTGTCACCATCGTATCTAGCAGCTTGAACAATGGCGCAGAGAATTAACACAGGAAAGAAACCACCGCCCTTTTTTCGGGGATGAACTCTGATGTCCGGAAATCGAATGGAACCGTTGAATAGCGACATTGTAGAAGAATTATGTGTAATATGACTGGTAGAAGTTGAAGCTCGTCCGCTGAACCTTTCATTGACTACGTTTCGGGCATAAGCCCGATTCAAAAACCTCTGGGCTTATCTGCGGTTGCGACTCTACTCCATCTCAGTCACCCTAGGTCGGTAGATGATGTTGGCGAGAACTTGTTGTCGATTTGTTTGTATTATTTCAGTTGACCCGACGACGGCCCATGCCCGAAACGTGGTCAATAAAAGGTTCAACGGACGAGCTTCAACTTCTACCAGTCATAGTACAGAAGAATGAAGCGCTAAAGAGAATGTTTTTTTTCAAAATTTGGATTGGAGGACTTCAAAGGCACAGGACAGCCAAAATTGCTTTCTTATTCCATGCTTATCTTGGAGAGAAGCACATGCTGAACACAAAGGTACCTCTAAAATCGCTCAAGGCCCCTTACAAGCGGAGTTATGGCTCCTTGAAGCTGACATTACTTTGAGGGCGGGAATTTCGTGGAAGGGTTGTCTTGAGCCTCTATTTCTCTTCCTTCTCAGCCGCTGTGCAAGAGCAAGCCAGAATGAGGGGACAGACCTGCAAGGGAGTGAAGAACGATGATGCGGTTGAGATTCACCCGTCCATCTAGCCGCTATCGAGTTCGAAAACCAGGAAGGGGGTAGGGTCCGTGGTGGTCGCTTATATCTTGCTTATTTGGGAGAATTGAGATCTCGTCCTTGGCACGTGTTATACAGAAGGGGTCTTCTACACACTTAAAGGGAAGTCTCAAAATTCATATCTGCGGGTGTACTGTTCCTTTAAAGGATACCACTGTGATCAGCGTAAGACTCTCTCCAGGATAAGCATGGAAACTGAAAAATATTATCCTGGGTGTTCTGTGCCTTTAAAGCAATTTCTAGGCAAAATACAAGAGACCAACTTTACCCGTTTTGCCCTTTTTTCCCTCTGTTAGTAGCCGTTTAGTGACACGTGTACTCATGGCTTACAATTACTACAAACGAAACAAAATTCTAACTTAGTACCCGATCTGCTTCGTACCATCACATGGCCAGCGTAAATTATGTCCGACTCAAATGTTCCATTCAATGTCAGAATTGGTTAACGGCTTAACAGTTATCCAAGACACAACCATCATCGTTCAAACACGCTGAAAAACCAAAAAATAAACGCAGGTTAGTCTATAATCGAGCCTACAAGAGAATAGGTAAACAAAGATTTTGTAAAGTGTACTGTAAAACGTACTTCACCTTTTACAACTGCTGGATCCGTATTTAGCGTTGTCTACACAATAACCCCACCTTCCCATATTAATTTTGAACAGAAGGATTCAACAGGGGCGGCATGCACGTATGCGGCGGGTTAGGTTGGGGTTAGGCAGGGTTTGGGGCGTCGGTGCGTTTGATCATTGTTGTGCGAGTGCTGGAGATAATCAATAGTTGGGGTTTCAACGGGGTTTCGGCTGCCCCACCCTCCTACGTAGGGTTTGCGAGGGAACGATTTTTCAGTGCTAGCCTAACCCCCTTTTAACCCTCGCCCTGCTATCATCAAACGCGCCGACGCTCCAAACCCTGCCTAACCCCAACCTAACCCGCCGCGTACGTGCATGCCTCCCCAGAATTACAGCGTTCTGAATGCACAGGTTAGAACTGAAGGCGTGGAGTAGACGTGTCATAGGCAGTGCCTACGATAAATTTCATCAGGGGTGCGTTCCAAGAAGATTTCCACGGAAGGAAAAATGAACTTGATAAAAGCCGGCCAATGATAGATTAGATTGTGTAGCATTCATTTGTCTTCGCCAAACGACAGACCATCTTCCCCCGGCCTCCATTCATTAGGACAGTGTAGCATTGGTTGACTTGGCCAAACAATGAGCTGGCTTCTCCCGGCCTCCCTCCCTCAACTATGTGTAGCACTCGCTTGGTTTTGCCGAACTTTAGGCTGGTTTTTCCGGCCGTCCTCTCTCAACTATGTGTAGCATTCATTTGTCTTCGCCAAACGGTAGACCGTCTTCCCACGGCCTCCATTTATTAAAAACGTGTAGCATTCGTTGACTTGGCTAAACGGTTAGCTGGCTTCTCCCGGCCTCCCTCCCTCAACTATGTGTAGGACTCGCTTGATTTTGCCGAACGGTAGGCTGGTTTTTCCGGCCGTCCTCTCTCAACTATGTGTAGCATTCATTTGTCTTCGCCAAACGACAGACCATCTTCCCCCGGCCTCCATTCATTAGGACAGTGTAGCATTGGTTGACTTGGCCAAACAATGAGCTGGCTTCTCCCGGCCTCCCTCCCTCAACAATGTGTAGCACTCGCTTGATTTTGCCGAACGGTAGGCTGGTTTTTCCGGCCTTCATCTCTAACTATGTGTAGCATTCATTTGTTTTCGCCAAACGGTAGACCGCCTTCCCCCGGCCTCAATTCGACAGTGTAGCATTAGTTGGCATGGCCAAACAATGAGCTGGCTTCTCCCGGCCTCCCTCCCTCAACTATGTGCAGCACTCGCTTGGTTTTGCCGAACTTTAGGCTGGTTTTTCCGGCCGTCCTCTCTCAACTATGTGTAGCATTCATTTGTCTTCGCCAAACGGTAGACCGTCTTCCCACGGCCTCCATTTATTAAAAACGTGTAGCATTCGTTGACTTGGCTAAACGGTTAGCTGGCTTCTCCCGGCCTCCCTCCCTCAACTATGTGTAGGACTCGCTTGATTTTGCCGAACGGTAGGCTGGTTTTTCCGGCCGTCCTCTCTCAACTATGTGTAGCATTCATTTGTCTTCGCCAAACGACAGACCATCTTCCCCCGGCCTCCATTCATTAGGACAGTGTAGCATTGGTTGACTTGGCCAAACAATGAGCTGGCTTCTCCCGGCCTCCCTCCCTCAACTATGTGTAGCACTCGCTTGTTTTTGCCGAACGGTAGGCTGGTTTTTCCGACCTTAATCTCTAACTATGTGTAGCATTCATTTGTCTTCGCCAAACGGTAGACCGTCTTCCCACGGCCTCCATTTATTAAAAACGTGTAGCATTCGTTGACTTTTCTAAACGGTTAGCTGGCTTCTCCCGGCCTCCCTCCCTCAACTATGTGTAGGACTCGCTTGATTTTGCCGAACGGTAGGCTGGTTTTTCCGGCCGTCCTCTCTCAACTATGTGTAGCATTCATTTGTCTTCGCCAAACGACAGACCATCTTCCCCCGGCCTCCATTCATTAGGACAGTGTAGCATTGGTTGACTTGGCCAAACAATGAGCTGGCTTCTCCCGGCCTCCCTCCCTCCACTATGTGTAGCACTCGCTTGGTTTTGCCGAACGTTAGGCTGGTTTTTCCGGCCGTCCTCTCTCAACTATGTGTAGCATTCATTTGTCTTCGCCAAACGGTAGACCGTCTTCCCCCGGCCTCAATTCATTAGGACAGTGTAGCATTGGTTGACTTGGCCAAACAATGAGCTGGCTTCTCCCGGCCTCCCTCCCTCAACTATGTGTAGCACTCGCTTGATTTTGCCGAACGGTAGGCTGGTTTTTCCGGCCGTCCTCTCTCAACTATGTGTAGCATTCATTTGTCTTCGCCAAACGACAGACCATCTTCCCCCGGCCTCCATTCATTAGGACAGTGTAGCATTGGTTGACTTGGCCAAACAATGAGCTGGCTTCTCCCGGCCTCCCTCCCTCAACTATGTGTAGCACTCGCTTGGTTTTGCCGAACTTTAGGCTGGTTTTTCCGGCCGTCCTCTCTAAACTATGTGTAGCATTCATTTGTCTTCGCCAAACGACAGACCATCTTCCCCCGGCCTCCATTCATTAGGACAGTGTAGCATTGGTTGACTTGGCCAAACAATGAGCTGGCTTCTCCCGGCCTCCCTCCCTCAACTATGTGTAGCACTCGCTTGATTTTGCCGAACGGTAGGCTGGTTTTTCCGGCCGTCCTCTCTAAACTATGTGTAGCATTCATTTGTCTTCGCCAAACGACAGACCATCTTCCCCCGGCCTCCATTCATTAGGACAGTGTAGCATTGGTTGACTTGGCCAAACAATGAGCTGGCTTCTCCCGGCCTCCCTCCCTCAACTATGTGTAGCACTCGCTTGGTTTTGCCGAACTTTAGGCTGGTTTTTCCGGCCGTCCTCTCTAAACTATGTGTAGCATTCATTTGTCTTCGCCAAACGACAGACCATCTTCCCCCGGCCTCCATTCATTAGGACAGTGTAGCATTGGTTGACTTGGCCAAACAATGAGCTGGCTTCTCCCGGCCTCCCTCCCTCAACTATGTGTAGCACTCGCTTGGTTTTGCCGAACTTTAGGCTGGTTTTTCCGGCCGTCCTCTCTAAACTATGTGTAGCATTCATTTGTCTTCGCCAAACGACAGACCATCTTCCCCCGGCCTCCATTCATTAGGACAGTGTAGCATTGGTTGACTTGGCCAAACAATGAGCTGGCTTCTCCCGGCCTCCCTCCCTCAACAATGTGTAGCACTCGCTTGATTTTGCCGAACGGTAGGCTGGTTTTTCCGGCCTTCATCTCTAACTATGTGTAGCATTCATTTGTCTTCGCCAAACGACAGACCATCTTCCCCCGGCCTCCATTCATTAGGACAGTGTAGCATTGGTTGACTTGGCCAAACAATGAGCTGGCTTCTCCCGGCCTCCCTCCCTCAACAATGTGTAGCACTCGCTTGATTTTGCCGAACGGTAGGCTGGTTTTTCCGGCCTTCATCTCTAACTATGTGTAGCATTCATTTGTCTTCGCCAAACGACAGACCATCTTCCCCCGGCCTCCATTCATTAGGACAGTGTAGCATTGGTTGACTTGGCCAAACAATGAGCTGGCTTCTCCCGGCCTCCCTCCCTCAACTATGTGTAGCACTCGCTTGATTTTGCCGAACGGTAGGCTGGTTTTTCCGGCCGTCCTCTCTCAACTATGTGTAGCATTCATTTGTCTTCGCCAAACGACAGACCATCTTCCCCCGGCCTCCATTCATTAGGACAGTGTAGCATTGGTTGACTTGGCCAAACAATGAGCTGGCTTCTCCCGGCCTCCCTCCCTCAACTATGTGTAGCACTCGCTTGTTTTTGCCGAACGGTAGGCTGGTTTTTCCGGCCTTAATCTCTAACTATGTGTAGCATTCATTTGTCTTCGCCAAACGACAGACCATCTTCCCCCGGCCTCCATTCATTAGGACAGTGTAGCATTGGTTGACTTGGCCAAACAATGAGCTGGCTTCTCCCGGCCTCCCTCCCTCAACTATGTGTAGCACTCGCTTGATTTTGCCGAACGGTAGGCTGGTTTTTCCGGCCGTCCTCTCTCAACTATGTGTAGCATTCATTTGTCTTCGCCAAACGACAGACCATCTTCCCCCGGCCTCCATTCATTAGGACAGTGTAGCATTGGTTGACTTGGCCAAACAATGAGCTGGCTTCTCCCGGCCTCCCTCCCTCAACTATGTGTAGCACTCGCTTGGTTTTGCCGCACTTTAGGCTGGTTTTTCCGGCCGTCCTCTCTAAACTATGTGTAGCATTCATTTGTCTTCGCCAAACGACAGACCATCTTCCCCCGGCCTCCATTCATTAGGACAGTGTAGCATTGGTTGACTTGGCCAAACAATGAGCTAGCTTCTCCCGGCCTCCCTCCCTCAACTATGTGTAGCACTCGCTTGGTTTTGCCGAACTTTAGGCTGGTTTTTCCGGCCGTCCTCTCTAAACTATGTGTAGCATTCATTTGTCTTCGCCAAACGACAGACCATCTTCCCCCGGCCTCCATTCATTAGGACAGTGTAGCATTGGTTGACTTGGCCAAACAATGAGCTGGCTTCTCCCGGCCTCCCTCCCTCAACAATGTGTAGCACTCGCTTGATTTTGCCGAACGGTAGGCTGGTTTTTCCGGCCTTCATCTCTAAACTATGTGTAGCATTCATTTGTCTTCGCCAAACGACAGACCATCTTCCCCCGGCCTCCATTCATTAGGACAGTGTAGCATTGGTTGACTTGGCCAAACAATGAGCTGGCTTCTCCCGGCCTCCCTCCCTCAACAATGTGTAGCACTCGCTTGATTTTGCCGAACGGTAGGCTGGTTTTTCCGGCCTTCATCTCTAACTATGTGTAGCATTCATTTGTCTTCGCCAAACGACAGACCATCTTCCCCCGGCCTCCATTCATTAGGACAGTGTAGCATTGGTTGACTTGGCCAAACAATGAGCTGGCTTCTCCCGGCCTCCCTCCCTCAACTATGTGTAGCACTCGCTTGTTTTTGCCGAACGGTAGGCTGGTTTTTCCGGCCTTAATCTCTAACTATGTGTAGCATTCATTTGTCTTCGCCAAACGACAGACCATCTTCCCCCGGCCTCCATTCATTAGGACAGTGTAGCATTGGTTGACTTGGCCAAACAATGAGCTGGCTTCTCCCGGCCTCCCTCCCTCAACAATGTGTAGCACTCGCTTGATTTTGCCGAACGGTAGGCTGGTTTTTCCGGCCTTCATCTCTAACTATGTGTAGCATTCATTTGTCTTCGCCAAACGACAGACCATCTTCCCCCGGCCTCCATTCATTAGGACAGTGTAGCATTGGTTGACTTGGCCAAACAATGAGCTGGCTTCTCCCGGCCTCCCTCCCTCAACTATGTGTAGCACTCGCTTGATTTTGCCGAACGGTAGGCTGGTGTTTCCGGCCGTCCTCTAAACTATGTGTAGCATTCATTTGTCTTCGCCAAACGACAGACCATCTTCTCCCGGCCTCCATTCATTAGGACAGTGTAGCATTGGTTGATTTGGCCAAACAATGAGCTGGCTTCTCCCGGCCTCCCTCCCTCAACAATGTGTAGCACTCGCTTGATTTTGCCGAACGGTAGGCTGGTTTTTCCGGCCTTCATCTCTAACTATGTGTAGCATTCATTTGTCTTCGCCAAACGACAGACCATCTTCCCCCGGCCTCCATTCATTAGGACAGTGTAGCATTGGTTGACTTGGCCAAACAATGAGCTGGCTTCTCCCGGTCTCCCTCCCTCAACTATGTGTAGCACTCGCTTGTTTTTGCCGAACGGTAGGCTGGTTTTTCCGGCCTTCATCTCTCAACTATGTGTAGCATTCATTTGTCTTCGCCAAACGACAGACCATCTTCCCCCGGCCTCCATTCATTAGGACAGTGTAGCATTAGTTGACTTGGCCAAACAATGAGCTGGCTTCTCCCGGCCTCCCTCCCTCAACTATGTGTAGCACTCGCTTGGTTTAGCCGAACGGTAGGCTGGTTTTTCCGGCCGTCCTCTCTAAACTATGTGTAGCATTCATTTGTCTTCGCCAAACGACAGACCATCTTCCCCCGGCCTCCATTCATTAGGACAGTGTAGCATTGGTTGACTTGGCCAAACAATGAGCTGGCTTCTCCCGGCCTCCCTCCCTCAACTATGTGTAGCACTCGCTTGGTTTTGCCGAACGGTGGGCTGGTTTTCCGGCCTTCATCTCTAACTATGTGTAGCATTCATTTGTCTTCGCCAAACGACAGACCATCTTCCCCCGGCCTCCATTCATTAGGACAGTGTAGCATTGGTTGACTTGGCCAAACAATGAGCTGGCTTCTCCCGGCCTCCCTCCCTCAACTATGTGTAGCACTCGCTTGATTTTGCCGAACGGTAGGCTGGTTTTTCCGGCCTTCATCTCTAACTATGTGTAGCATTCATTTGTCTTCGCCAAACGACAGACCATCTTCCCCCGGCCTCCATTCATTAGGACAGTGTAGCATTGGTTGACTTGGCCAAACAATGAGCTGGCTTCTCCCGGCCTCCCTCCCTCAACTATGTGTAGCACTCGCTTGATTTTGCCGAACGGTAGGCTGGTTTTTCCGGCCTTCATCTCTAACTATGTGTAGCATTCATTTGTCTTCGCCAAACGACAGACCATCTTCCCCCGGCCTCCATTCATTAGGACAGTGTAGCATTGGTTGACTTGGCCAAACAATGAGCTGGCTTCTCCCGGCCTCCCTCCCTCAACTATGTGTAGCACTCGCTTGATTTTGCCGAACGGTAGGCTGGTTTTTCCGGCCTTCATCTCTAACTATGTGTACCATTCATTTTTCTTCGCCAAACGACAGACCATCTTCCCCCGGCCTACATTCATTAGGACAGTGTAGCATTGGTTGACTTGGCCAAACAATGAGCTGGCTTCTACCGGCCTCCCTCCCTCAACTATGTGTAGCACTCGCTTGATTTTGCCGAGCGGTAGGCTGGTTTTTCCGGCCGTCCTCTCTCAACTATGTGTAGCATTCATTTGTCTTCGCCAAACGACAGACCATTTTCCCTCGGCCTCCATTCATTAGGACAGTGTAGCATTGGTTGACTTGGCCAAACAACGAGCTGGCTTCTCCCGGCCTCCCTCCCTCAACTATGTGTAGCACTCGCTTGGTTTTGCCGAACGTTAGGCTGGTTTTTCCGGCCGTCCTCTCTCAACTATGTGTAGCATTCATTTGTCTTCGCCAAACGACAGACCATTTTCCCTCGGCCTCCATTCATTAGGACAGTGTAGCATTGGTTGACTTGGCCAAACAATGAGCTGGCTTCTCCCGGCCTCCCTCCTCAACTATGTGTAGCACTCGCTTGGTTTTGCCGAACGGTAGGCTGGTTTTTCCGGCCGTCCTCTCTAACTATGTGTAGCATTCATTTGTCTTCGCCAAACGACAGACCATCTTCCTCGGCCTCCATTCATTAGGACAGTGTAGCATTGGTTGACTTGGCCAAACAACGAGCTGGCTTCTCCCGGCCTCCCTCCCTCAACTATGTGTAGCACTCGCTTGATTTTGCCGAACGGTAGGCTGGTTTTTCCGGCCTTCATCTCTAACTATGTGTAGCATTCATTTGTCTTCGCCAAACGACAGACCATCTTCCCCCGGCCTCCATTCATTAGGACAGTGTAGCATTGGTTGACTTGGCCAAACAATGAGCTGGCTTCTCCCGGCCTCCCTCCCTCAACTATGTGTAGCACTCGCTTGATTTTGCCGAACGGTAGGCTGGTTTTTCCGGCCTTCATCTCTAACTATGTGTAGCATTCATTTGTCTTCGCCAAACGACAGACCATCTTCCCCCGGCCTCCATTCATTAGGACAGTGTAGCATTGGTTGACTTGGCCAAACAATGAGCTGGCTTCTCCCGGCCTCCCTCCCTCAACTATGTGTAGCACTCGCTTGATTTTGCCGAACGGTAGGCTGGTTTTTCCGGCCTTCATCTCTAACTATGTGTAGCATTCATTTGTCTTCGCCAAACGACAGACCATCTTCCCCCGGCCTCCATTCATTAGGACAGTGTAGCATTAGTTGACTTGGCCAAACAATGAGCTGGCTTCTCCCGGCCTCCCTTCCTCAACTATGTGTAGGACTCGCTTGATTTTGCCGAACGGTAGGCTGGTTTTTCCGGCCTTCATCTCTCAACTATGTGTAGCATTCATTTGTCTTCGCCAAACGACAGACCATCCTCCCCCCGGCCTCCATTCATTAGGACAGTGTAGCATTGGTTGACTTGGCCAAACAATGAGCTGGCTTCTCCCGGCCTCCCTCCCTCCACTATGTGTAGCACTCGCTTGGTTTTGCCGAACGTTAGGCTGGTTTTTCCGGCCGTCCTCTCTCAACTATGTGTAGCATTCATTTGTCTTCGCCAAACGACAGACCATCTTCCCCCGGCCTCCATTCATTAGGACAGTGTAGCATTGGTTGACTTGGCCAAACAATGAGCTGGCTTCTCCCGGCCTCCCTCCCTCAACTATGTGTAGCACTCGCTTGGTTTTGCCGAACTTTAGGCTGGTTTTTCCGGCCTTCATCTCTAACTATGTGTAGCATTCATTTGTCTTCGCCAAACGACAGACCATCTTCCCCCGGCCTCCATTCATTAGGACAGTGTAGCATTGGTTGACTTGGCCAAACAATGAGCTGGCTTCTCCCGGCCTCCCTCCCTCAACAATGTGTAGCACTCGCTTGATTTTGCCGAACGGTAGGCTGGTTTTTCCGGCCTTCATCTCTAACTATGTGTAGCATTCATTTGTCTTCGCCAAACGACAGACCATCTTCCCCCGGCCTCCATTCATTAGGACAGTGTAGCATTGGTTGACTTGGCCAAACAATGAGCTGGCTTCTCCCGGCCTCCCTCCCTCAACAATGTGTAGCACTCGCTTGATTTTGCCGAACGGTAGGCTGGTTTTTCCGGCCTTAATCTCTAACTATGTGTAGCATTCATTTGTCTTCGCCAAACGACAGACCATCTTCCCACGGCCTCCATTCATTAGGACAGTGTAGCATTAGTTGACTTGGCCAAACAATGAGCTGGCTTCTCCCGGCCTCCCTCCCTCAACAATGTGTAGCACTCGCTTGATTTTGCCGAACGGTAGGCTGGTTTTTCCGGCCTTCATCTCTAACTATGTGTAGCATTCATTTGTCTTCGCCAAACGACAGACCATCTTCCCCCGGCCTCCATTCATTAGGACAGTGTAGCATTGGTTGACTTGGCCAAACAATGAGCTGGCTTCTCCCGGCCTCCCTCCCTCAACTATGTGTAGCACTCGCTTGATTTTGCCGAACGGTAGGCTGGTGTTTCCGGCCGTCCTCTAAACTATGTGTAGCATTCATTTGTCTTCGCCAAACGACAGACCATCTTCCCCCGGCCTCCATTCATTAGGACAGTGTAGCATTGGTTGACTCGGCCAAACAATGAGCTGGCTTCTCCCTGCCTCCCTCCCTCAACTATGTGTAGCACTCGCTTGATTTTGCCGAACGGTAGGCTGGTTTTTTCCGGCCTTCATCTCTAACTATGTGTAGCATTCATTTGTCTTCGCCAAACGACAGACCATCTTCCCCCGGCCTCCATTCATTAGGACAGTGTAGCATTGGTTGACTTGGCCAAACAATGAGCTGGCTTCTCCCGGCCTCCCTCCCTCAACTATGTGTAGCACTCGCTTGGTTTTGCCGAACTTTAGGCTGGTTTTTCCGGCCGTCCTCTCTAAACTATGTGTAGCATTCATTTGTCTTCGCCAAACGACAGACCATCTTCCCCCGGCCTCCATTCATTAGGACAGTGTAGCATTGGTTGACTTGGCCAAACAATGAGCTGGCTTCTCCCGGCCTCCCTCCCTCAACTATGTGTAGCACTCGCTTGATTTTGCCGAACGGTAGGCTGGTTTTTCCGGCCGTCCTCTCTAAACTATGTGTAGCATTCATTTGTCTTCGCCAAACGACAGACCATCTTCCCCCGGCCTCCATTCATTAGGACAGTGTAGCATTGGTTGACTTGGCCAAACAATGAGCTGGCTTCTCCCGGCCTCCCTCCCTCAACTATGTGTAGCACTCGCTTGGTTTTGCCGAACTTTAGGCTGGTTTTTCCGGCCGTCCTCTCTAACTATGTGTAGCATTCATTTGTCTTCGCCAAACGACAGACCATTTTCCCTCGGCCTCCATTCATTAGGACAGTGTAGCATTGGTTGACTTGGCCAAACAATGAGCTGGCTTCTCCCGGCCTCCCTCCCTCAACTATGTGTAGCACTCGCTTGGTTTTGCCGAACGTTAGGCTGGTTTTTCCGGCCGTCCTCTCTCAACTATGTGTAGCATTCATTTGTCTTCGCCAAACGACAGACCATTTTCCCTCGGCCTCCATTCATTAGGACAGTGTAGCATTGGTTGACTTGGCCAAACAATGAGCTGGCTTCTCCCGGCCTCCCTCCCTCAACTATGTGTAGCACTCGCTTGATTTTGCCGAACGGTAGGCTGGTTTTTCCGGCCTTCATCTCTAACTATGTGTACCATTCATTTTTCTTCGCCAAACGACAGAACATCTTCCCCCGGCCTCCATTCATTAGGACAGTGTAGCATTGGTTGACTTGGCCAAACAATGAGCTGGCTTCTCCCGGCCTCCCTCCCTCAACTATGTGTAGCACTCGCTTGATTTTGCCGAACGGTAGGCTGGTTTTTCCGGCCTTCATCTCTAACTATGTGTACCATTCATTTGTCTTCGCCGAACGACAGACCATTTTCCCTCGGCCTCCATTCATTAGGACAGTGTAGCATTGGTTGACTTGGCCAAACAATGAGCTGGCTTCTCCCGGCCTCCCTCCCTCAACTATGTGTAGCACTCGCTTGATTTTGCCGAACGGTAGGCTGGTTTTTCCGGCCTTCATCTCTAACTATGTGTACCATTCATTTGTCTTCGCCGAACGACAGACCATCTTCCCCCGGCCTCCATTCATTAGGACAGTGTAGCATTGGTTGACTTGGCCAAACAATGAGCTGGCTTCTCCCGGCCTCCCTCCCTCAACTATGTGTAGCACTCGCTTGATTTTGCCGAACGGTAGGCTGGTTTTCCCGGCCTCCCTCTCTTAACTATGTGTAGCATTCATTTGTCTTCGCCAAACGACAGACCATTTTCCCTCGGCCTCCATTCATTAGGACAGTGTAGCATTGGTTGACTTGGCCAAACAATGAGCTGGCTTCTCCCGGCCTCCCTCCCTCAACTATGTGTAGCTCTCGCTTGGTTTTGCCGAACGTTAGGCTGGTTTTTCCGGCCGTCCTCTCTCAACTATGTGTAGCAGTCATTTGTCTTCGCCAAACGACAGACCATTTTCCCTCGGCCTCCATTCATTAGGACAGTGTAGCATTGGTTGACTTGGCCAAACAATGAGCTGGCTTCTCCCGGCCTCCCTCCCTCAACTATGTGTAGCACTCGCTTGGTTTTGCCGAACGGTAGGCTGGTTTTTCCGGCCTTCATCTCTAACTATGTGTACCATTCATTTGTCTTCGCCGAACGACAGACCATTTTCCCTCGGCCTCCATTCATTAGGACAGTGTAGCATTGGTTGACTTGGCCAAACAATGAGCTGGCTTCTCCCGGCCTCCCTCCCTCAACTATGTGTAGCACTCGCTTGGTTTTGCCGAACTTTAGGCTGGTTTTTCCGGCCGTCCTCTCTAACTATGTGTAGCATTCATTTGTCTTCGCCAAACGACAGACCATCTTCCCCCGGCCTCCATTCATTAGGACAGTGTAGCATTGGTTGACTTGGCCAAACAATGAGCTGGCTTCTCCCGGCCTCCCTCCCTCAACTATGTGTAGCACTCGCTTGGTTTTGCCCAACTTTAGGCTGGTTTTTCCGGCCGTCCTCTCTAAACTATGTGTAGCATTCATTTGTCTTCGCCAAACGACAGACCATCTTCCTTCGGCCTCCATTCATTAGGACAGTGTAGCATTGGTTGACTTGGCCAAACAATGAGCTGGCTTCTCCCGGCCTCCCTCCCTCAACTATGTGTAGGACTCGCTTGATTTTGCCGAACGGTAGGCTGGTTTTTCCGGCCTTCATCTCTAACTATGTGTAGCATTCATTTGTCTTCGCCAAACGACAGACCATCTTCCCCCGGCCTCCATTCATTAGGACAGTGTAGCATTGGTTGACTTGGCCAAACAATGAGCTGGCTTCTCCCGGCCTCCCTCCCTCAACAATGTGTAGCACTCGCTTGATTTTGCCGAACGGTAGGCTGGTTTTTCCGGCCTTCATCTCTAACTATGTGTAGCATTCATTTGTCTTCGCCAAACGACAGACCATCTTCCCCCGGCCTCCATTCATTAGGACAGTGTAGCATTGGTTGACTTGGCCAAACAATGAGCTGGCTTCTCCCGGCCTCCCTCCCTCAACTATGTGTAGGACTCGCTTGATTTTGCCGAACGGTAGGCTGGTTTTTCCGGCCGTCCTCTCTCAACTATGTGTAGCATTCATTTGTCTTCGCCAAACGACAGACCATCTTCCCCCGGCCTCCATTCATTAGGACAGTGTAGCATTGGTTGACTTGGCCAAACAATGAGCTGGCTTCTCCCGGCCTCCCTCCCTCAACTATGTGTAGCACTCGCTTGATTTTGCCGAACGGTAGGCTGGTTTTTCCGGCCTTCATCTCTAACTATGTGTAGCATTCATTTGTCTTCGCCAAACGACAGACCATCTTCCCCCGGCCTCCATTCATTAGGACAGTGTAGCATTGGTTGACTTGGCCAAACAATGAGCTGGCTTCTCCCGGCCTCCCTCCCTCAACTATGTGTAGCACTCGCTTGGTTTTGCCGAACGTTAGGCTGGTTTTTCCGGCCGTCCTCTCTCAACTATGTGTAGCATTCATTTGTCTTCGCCAAACGACAGACCATTTTCCCTCGGCCTCCATTCATTAGGACAGTGTAGCATTGGTTGACTTGGCCAAACAATGAGCTGGCTTCTCCCGGCCTCCCTCCCTCAACTATGTGTAGCACTCGCTTGGTTTTGCCGAACGTTAGGCTGGTTTTTCCGGCCGTCCTCTCTCAACTATGTGTAGCATTCATTTGTCTTCGCCAAACGACAGACCATTTTCCCTCGGCCTCCATTCATTAGGACAGTGTAGCATTGGTTGACTTGGCCAAACAATGAGCTGGCTTCTCCCGGCCTCCCTCCCTCAACAATGTGTAGCACTCGCTTGATTTTGCCGAACGGTAGGCTGGTTTTTCCGGCCTTCATCTCTAACTATGTGTAGCATTCATTTGTCTTCGCCAAACGACAGACCATCTTCCCCCGGCCTCCATTCATTAGGACAGTGTAGCATTGGTTGACTTGGCCAAACAATGAGCTGGCTTCTCCCGGCCTCCCTCCCTCAACTATGTGTAGCACTCGCTTGATTTTGCCGAACGGTAGGCTGGTTTTTCCGGCCTTCATCTCTAACTATGTGTACCATTAATTTGTCTTCGCCAAACGACAGACCATTTTCCCTCGGCCTCCATTCATTAGGACAGTGTAGCATTGGTTGACTTGGCCAAACAATGAGCTGGCTTCTCCCGGCCTCCCTCCCTCAACTATGTGTAGCACTCGCTTGATTTTGCCGAACGGTAGGCTGGTTTTTCCGGCCTTCCCCTCTTAACTATGTGTAGCATTCATTTGTCTTCGCCAAACTACAGACCATCTTCCCCCGGCCTCCATTCATTAGGACAGTGTAGCATTGGTTGACTTGGCCAAACAATGAGCTGGCTTCTCCCGGCCTCCCTCCCTCAACTATGTGTAGCACTCGCTTGATTTTGCCGAACGGTAGGCTGGTTTTTCCGGCCTTCATCTCTAACTATGTGTAGCATTCATTTGTCTTCGCCAAACGACAGACCATCTTCCCCCGGCCTCCATTCATTAGGACAGTGTAGCATTGGTTGACTTGGCCAAACAATGAGCTGGCTTCTCCCGGCCTCCCTCCCTCAACTATGTGTAGCACTCGCTTGATTTTGCCGAACGGTAGGCTGGTTTTTCCGGCCTTCATCTCTAACTATGTGTAGCATTCATTTGTCTTCGCCAAACGACAGACCATTTTCCCTCGGCCTCCATTCATTAGGACAGTGTAGCATTGGTTGACTTGGCCAAACAATGAGCTGGCTTCTCCCGGCCTCCCTCCCTCAACTATGTGTAGCACTCGCTTGGTTTTGCCGAACGTTAGGCTGGTTTTCCGGCCGTCCTCTCTAACTATGTGTAGCATTCATTTGTCGTCGCCAAACGACAGACCATCTTCCCTCGGCCTCCATTCATTAGGACAGTGTAGCATTGGTTGACTTGGCCAAACAATGAGCTGGCTTCTCCCGGCCACCCTCCCTCAACTATGTGTAGCACTCGCTTGGTTTTGCCGAACTTTAGGCTGGTTTTTCCGGCCGTCCTCTCTAACTATGTGTAGCATTCATTTGTCTTCGCCAAACGACAGCCCCTCTTCCTTCGGCCTCCATTCATTAGGACAGTGTAGCATTGGTTGACTTGGCCAAACAATGAGCTGGCTTCTCCCGGCCTCCCTCCCTCAACAATGTGTAGCACTCGCTTGATTTTGCCGAACGGTAGGCTGGTTTTTCCGGCCTTCATCTCTAACTATGTGTAGCATTCATTTGTCTTCGCCAAACGACAGACCATTTTCCCTCGGCCTCCATTCATTAGGACAGTGTAGCATTGGTTGACTTGGCCAAACAATGAGCTGGCTTCTCCCGGCCTCCCTCCCTCAACTATGTGTAGCACTCGCTTGATTTTGCCGAACGGTAGGCTGGTTTTTCCGGCCTTCATCTCTAACTATGTGTACCATTCATTTGTCTTCGCCAAACGACAGACCATTTTCCCTCGGCCTCCATTCATTAGGACAGTGTAGCATTGGTTGACTTGGCCAAACAATGAGCTGGCTTCTCCCGGCCTCCCTCCCTCAACTATGTGTAGCACTCGCTTGATTTTGCCGAACGTTAGGCTGGTTTTTCAGGCCGTCCTCTCTCAACTATGTGTAGCATTCATTTGTCTTCGCCAAACGACAGACCATCTTCCCTCGGCCTCCATTCATTAGGACAGTGTAGCATTAGTTGACTTGGCCAAACAATGAGCTGGCTTCTCCCGGCCTCCCTCCCTCAACTATGTGTAGCACTCGCTTGGTTTTGCCGAACGTTAGGCTAGTTTTTCCGGCCGTCCTCTCTCAACTATGTGTACCATTCATTTGTCTTCGCCAAACTGTAGACCGTCTTCCCCCGGCCTCCATTCATTAGGGCAGTGTAGCATTAGTTGACTTGGCCAAACAATGAGCTGGCTTCTCCCGGCCTCCCTCCCTCAACTAAGTGTAGCACTCTCTTGATTTTGCCGAACGGTAGGCTGGTTTTTCCGGCCTTCATCTCTAACTTTGTGTACCATTCATTTTTCTTCGCCAAACGACAGAACATCTTCCCCCGGCCTCCATTCATTAGGACAGTGTAGCATTGGTTGACTTGGCCAAACAATGAGCTGGCTTCTCCCGGCCTCCCTCCCTCAACTATGTGTAGCACTCGCTTGATTTTGCCGAACGGTAGGCTGGTTTTTCCGGCCTTCATCTCTAACTATGTGTAGCATTCATTTGTCTTCGCCAAACGACAGACCATCTTCCCCCGGCCTCCATTCATTAGGACAGTGTAGCATTGGTTGACTTGGCCAAACAATGAGCTGGCTTCTCCCGGCCTCCCTCCCTCAACTATGTGTAGCACTCGCTTGGTTTTGCCGAACGGTAGGCTGGTTTTTCCGGCCGTCCTCTCTCAACTATGTGTAGCATTCATTTGTCTTCGCCAAACGACAGACCATTTTCCCTCGGCCTCCATTCATTAGGACAGTGTAGCATTGGTTGACTTGGCCAAACAATGAGCTGGCTTCTCCCGGCCTCCCTCCCTCAACTATGTGTAGCACTCGCTTGGTTTTGCCGAACGTTAGGCTGGTTTTTCCGGCCGTCCTCTCTCAACTATGTGTAGCATTCATTTGTCTTCGCCAAACGACAGACCATTTTCCCTCGGCCTCCATTCATTAGGACAGTGTAGCATTGGTTGACTTGGCCAAACAATGAGCTGGCTTCTCCCGGCCTCCCTCCCTCAACTATGTGTAGCACTCGCTTGATTTTGCCGAACGGTAGGCTGGTTTTCCCGGCCTCCCTCTCTTAACTATGTGTAGCATTCATTTGTCTTCGCCAAACGGTAGACCGTCTTCCCCGGCCTCCATTTATTAGGACAGTGTAGCATTGGTTGACTTGGCCAAACAATGAGCTGGCTTCTACCGGCCTCCCTCCCTCAACTATGTGTAGCACTCGCTTGATTTTGCCGAGCGGTAGGCTGGTTTTTCCGGCCGTCCTCTCTCAACTATGTGTAGCATTCATTTGTCTTCGCCAAACGACAGACCATTTTCCCTCGGCCTCCATTCATTAGGACAGTGTAGCATTGGTTGACTTGGCCAAACAATGAGCTGGCTTCTCCCGGCCTCCCTCCCTCAACTATGTGTAGCACTCGCTTGATTTTGCCGAACGGTAGGCTGGTTTTTCCGGCCTTCATCTCTAACTATGTGTACGATTCATTTTTCTTCGCCAAACGACAGACCATCTTCCCCCGGCCTCCATTCATTAGGACAGTGTAGCATTGGTTGACTTGGCCAAACAATGAGCTGGCTTCTCCCGGCCTCCCTCCCTCAACTATGTGTAGCACTCGCTTGATTTTGCCGAACGGTAGGCTGGTTTTTCCGGCCTTCATCTCTAACTATGTGTAGCATTCATTTGTCTTCGCCAAACGACAGACCATCTTCCCCCGGCCTCCATTCATTAGGACAGTGTAGCATTGGTTGACTTGGCCAAACAATGAGCTGGCTTCTCCCGGCCTCCCTCCTCAACTATGTGTAGCACTCGCTTGGTTTTGCCGAACGTTAGGCTGGTTTTTCCGGCCGTCCTCTCTAACTATGTGTAGCATTCATTTGTCTTCGCCGAACGACAGACCATCTTCCCTCGGCCTCCATTCATTAGGACAGTGTAGCATTGGTTGACTTGGCCAAACAATGAGCTGGCTTCTCCCGGCTTCCCTCCCTCAATTATGTGTAGCACTCGCTTGGTTTTGCCGAACGTTAGGCTGGTTTTTCCGGCCGTCCTCTCTAACTATGTGTAGCATTCATTTGTCTTCGCCAAACGACAGACCATCTTTCCCTCGGCCTCCATTCATTAGGACAGTGTAGCATTGGTTGACTTGGCCAAACAATGAGCTGGCTTCTCCCGGCCTCCCCCCCTCAACTATGTGTAGCTCTCGCTTTGTTTTGCCGAACATTAGGCTGGTTTTTTCGGCCTTCATCTCTAACTATGTGTACCATTCATTTGTCTTCGCCAAACGACAGACCATTTTCCCTCGGCCTCCATTCATTAGGACAGTGTAGCATTGGTTGACTTGGCCAAACAATGAGCTGGCTTCTCCCGGCCTCCCCCCCTCAACTATGTGTAGCTCTCGCTTGGCTTTGCCGAACGTTAGGCTGGTTTTTCCGGCCGTCCTCTCAACTATGTGTAGCATTCATTTTTCTTCGCCAAACGACAGACCATTTTCCCTCGGCCTCCATTCATCAGAACAGTGTAGCATTAGTTGACATGGCCAAACAATGAGCTGGCTTCTCCCGGCCTCCCTCCCTCAACTATGTGTAGCACTCGCTTGGTTTTGCCCAACTTTAGGCTGGTTTTTCCGGCCGTCCTCTCTAACTATGTGCAGCATTCATTTGTCTTCGCCAAACGACAGACCATCTTCCCCCGGCCTCCCTTCATTAGGACAGTGTAGCATTGGTTGACTTGGCCAAACAATGAGCTGGCTTCTCCCGGCCTCCCTCCCTCAACTATGTGTAGCACTCGCTTGTTTTTGCCGAACGGTAGGCTGGTTTTTCCGACCTTAATCTCTAACTATGTGTAGCATTCATTTGTCTTCGCCAAACGACAGACCATCTTTCCCCGGCCTCCATTCATTAGGACACTGTAGCATTGGTTGACTTGGCCAAACAATGAGCTGGCTTCTCTATGCCTCCCTCCCTCAACTATGTGTAGCACTCGCTTGATTTTGCCGAACGGTAGGCTGGTTTTTCCGGCCGTCCTCTCTCAACTATGTGTAGCATTCATTTGTCTTCGCCAAACGACAGACCATCTTCCCCCGGCCTTCATTAATTAGAACAGTGTAGCATTGGTTGACTTGGCCGAACAATGAGCTGGCTTCTCCCGGCCTCCCTCCCTCAACAATGTGTAGCACTCGCTTGATTTTGCCGAACGGTAGGCTTGTTTTTCCGGCCTTCACCTCTAACTATGTGTAGCATTCATTTGTCTTCGCCAAACGACAGACCATCTTCCCCCGGCCTCCATTCATTAGGACAGTGTAGCATTGGTTGACTGGGCCAAACAATGAGCTGGCTTCTCCCGGCCTCCCTCCCTCAACTATGTGTAGCACTCGCTTGGTTTTGCCGAATGTTAGGCTGGTTTTTCCGGCCGTCCTCTCTCAACTATGTGTGGCATTCATTTGTCTTCGCCTAACGACAGACCATCTTCCCCCGGCCTCCATTCATTAGGACAGTGTAGCATTGGTTGACTTGGCCAAACAATGAGCTGGCTTCTCCCGGCCTCCCTCCCTCAACAATGTGTAGCACTCGCTTGATTTTGCCGAACGGTAGGCTGGTTTTTCCGGCCTTCATCTCTAACTATGTGTAGCATTCATTTGTCTTCGCCAAACGACAGACCATCTTCCCCCGGCCTCCATTCATTAGGACAGTGTAGCATTGGTTGACTTGGCCAAACAATGAGCTGGCTTCTCCCGGCCTCCCTCCCTCAACTATGTGTAGCACTCGCTTGGTTTTGCCGAATGTTAGGCTGGTTTTTCCGGCCGTCCTCTCTAACTATGTGTAGCAGTCATTTGTCTTCGCCAAACGACAGACCATTTTCCCTCGGCCTCCATTCATTAGGACAGTGTAGCATTGGTTGACTTGGCCAAACAACGAGCTGGCTTCTCCCGGCCTCCCTCCCTCAACTATGTGTAGCACTCGCTTGGTTTTGCCGAACGTTAGGCTGGTTTTTCCGGCCGTCCTCTCTCAACTATGTGTAGCAGTCATTTGTCTTCGCCAAACGACAGACCATTTTCCCTCGGCCTCCATTCATTAGGACAGTGTAGCATTGGTTGACTTGGCCAAACAATGAGCTGGCTTCTCCCGGCCTCCCCCCCTCAACTATGTGTAGCTCTCGCTTGGTTTTGCCGAACGTTAGGCTGGTTTTTCCGGCCGTCCTCTCTCAACTATGTGTAGCAGTCATTTTCCGGCCTTCATCTCTAACTATGTGTACCATTCATTTGTCTTCGCCAAACGACAGACCATCTTCCCCCGGCCTCCATTCATTAGGACAGTGTAGCATTGGTTGACTTGGCCAAACAATGAGCTGGCTTCTCCCGGCCTCCCTCCCTCAACAATGTGTAGCACTCGCTTGATTTTGCCGAACGGTAGGCTGGTTTTTCCGGCCTTCATCTCTAACTATGTGTAGCATTCATTTGTCTTCGCCAAACGACAGACCATCTTCCCCCGGCCTCCATTCATTAGGACAGTGTAGCATTGGTTGACTTGGCCAAACAATGAGCTGGCTTCTCCCGGCCTCCCTCCTCAACTATGTGTAGCACTCGCTTGGTTTTGCCGAACGGTAGGCTGGTTTTTCCGGCCGTCCTCTCTAACTATGTGTACCATTCATTTGTCTTCGCCAAACGACAGACCATCTTCCTCGGCCTCCATTCATTAGGACAGTGTAGCATTGGTTGACTTGGCCAAACAATGAGCTGGCTTCTCCCGGCCTCCCTCCCTCAACTATGTGTAGCACTCGCTTGATTTTGCCGAACGGTAGGCTGGTTTTTCCGGCCTTCATCTCTAACTATGTGTACCATTCATTTGTCTTCGCCGAACGACAGACCATCTTCCCCCGGCCTCCATTCATTAGGACAGTGTATCATTGGTTGACTTGGCCAAACAATGAGCTGGCTTCTCCCGGCCTCCCTCCCTCAACTATGTGTAGCACTCGCTTGGTTTTGCCGAACGTTAGGCTGGTTTTTTCCGCCTTCCTCTCTAAATGATGTGTAGCATTCATTTGTCTTCGCCAAACGACAGACCATCTTCCCTCGGCCTCCATTCATTAGGACAGTGTATCATTGGTTGACTTGGCCAAACAATGAGCTGGCTTCTCCCGGCCTCCCTCCCTCAACTATGTGTAGCACTCGCTTGGTTTTGCCGAACGTTAGGCTGGTTTTTCCGGCCGTCCTCTCTCAACTATGTGTAGCATTCATTTGTCTTCGCCAAACGACAGACCATCTTCCCCCGGCCTCCATTCATTAGGACAGTGTAGCATTGGTTGACGTGGCCAAACAATGAGCTGGCTTCTCCCGGCCTCCCTCCCTCAACTATGTGTAGCACTCGCTTGTCTTGCCAAACGGTAGGCTGGTTTTTCCGGCCGTCCTCTCTCAACTATGTGTAGCATTCATTTGTCTTCGCCAAACGACAGACCATCTTCCCCCGGCCTCCATTCATTAGGACAGTGTAGCATTAGTTGACATGGCCAAACAATGAGCTAGCTTCTCCCGGCCTCCCTCCCTCAACTATGTGTAGCACTCGCTTGGTTTTGCCGAACTTTAGGCTGGTTTTTCCGGCCGTCCTCTCTAAACTATGTGTAGCATTCACTTGTCTTCGCCAACAGACATACCATTCTCCCTCGGCCTCCATTCATTAGGACAGTGTAGCATTGGTTGACTTGGCCAAACAATGAGCTGGCTTCTCCCGGCCTCCCTCCCTCAACTATGTGTAGCACTCGCTTGGTTTTGCCGAACGTTAGGCTGGTTTTTCCGGCCGTCCTCTCTCAACTATGTGTAGCAGTCATTTGTCTTCGCCAAACGACAGACCATTTTCCCTCGGCCTCCATTCATTAGGACAGTGTAGCATTGGTTGACTTGGCCAAACAATGAGCTGGCTTCTCCCGGCCTCCCTCCCTCAACTATGTGTAGCACTCGCTTGGTTTTGCCGAACGTTAGGCTGGTTTTTCCGGCCGTCCTCTCTCAACTATGTGTAGCAGTCATTTGTCTTCGCCAAACGACAGACCATTTTCCCTCGGCCTCCATTCATTAGGACAGTGTAGCATTGGTTGACTTGGCCAAACAACGAGCTGGCTTCTCCCGGCCTCCCTCCCTCAACTATGTGTAGCACTCGCTTGATTTTGCCGAACGGTAGGCTGGTTTTTCCGGCCGTCCTCTCTCAACTATGTGTAGCATTCATTTGTCTTCGCCGAACGACAGACCATTTTCCCTCGGCCTCCATTCATTAGGACAGTGTAGCATTGGTTGACTTGGCCAAACAATGAGCTGGCTTCTCCCGGCCTCCCTCCCTCAACTATGTGTAGCACTCGCTTGATTTTGCCGAACCTTAGGCTGGTTTTTCAGGCCGTCCTCTCTCAACTATGTGTAGCATTCATTTGTCTTCGTTAAACGACAGACCATTTTCCCTCGGCCTCCATTCATTAGGACAGTGTAGCATTGGTTGACTTGGCCAAACAATGAGCTGGCTTCTCCCGGCCTACCTCCGTCAACTGTGTGTAGCACTCGCTTGGTTTTGCCGAACGTTAGGCTGGTTTTTCAGGCCGTTCTCTGTCAACTATGTGTAGCATTCATTTGTCTTCGCCAAACGACAGACCATTTTCCCTCGGCCTCCATTCATTAGGACAGTGTAGCATTGGTTGACTTGGCCAAACAACGAGCTGGCTTCTCCCGGCCTCCCTCCCTCAACTTTGTGTAGCACTCGCTTGGTTTTGCCGAACGTTAGGCTGTTGATTTTGCCGAACGGTAGGCTGGTTTTTCCGGCCTTCATCTCTAACTATGTGTACTATTCATTTGTCTTCGCCGAACGACAGACCATTTTCCCTCGGCCTCCATTCATTAGGACAGTGTAGCATTGGTTGACTTGGCCAAACAATGAGCTGGCTTCTCCCGGCCTCCCTCCCTCAACTATGTGTAGCTCTCGCTTGGTTTTGCCGAACGTTAGGCTGGTTTTTCCGGCCGTCCTCTCTCAACTATGTGTAGCAGTCATTTGTCTTCGCCAAACGACAGACCATTTTCCCTCGGCCTCCATTCATTAGGACAGTGTAGCATTGGTTGACTTGGCCAAACAATGAGCTGGCTTCTCCCGGCCTCCCTCCCTCAACTATGTGTAGCACTCGCTTGATTTTGCCGAACGGTAGGCTGGTTTTTCCGGCCTTCATCTCTAACTATGTGTACAATTCATTTGTCTTCGCCAAACGACAGACCATTTTCCCTCGGCCTCCATTCATTAGGACAGTGTAGCATTGGTTGACTTGGCCAAACAATGAGCTGGCTTCTCCCGGCCTCCCTCCCTCAACTATGTGTAGCACTCGCTTGGTTTTGCCGAACGTTAGGCTGGTTTTTCCGGCCGTCCTCTCTCAACTATGTGTAGCATTCATTTGTCTTCGCCAAACGACAGACCATTTTCCCTCGGCCTCCATTCATTAGGACAGTGTAGCATTGGTTGACTTGACCAAACAATGAGCTGGCTTCTCCCGGCCTCCCTCACTCAACTATGTGTAGCACTCGCTTGGTTTTACCGAACGTTAGGCTGGTTTTTCCGGCCGTCCTCTCTCAACTATGTGTAGCATTCATTTGTCTTCGCCAAACGACAGACCATTTTCCCTCGGCCTCCATTCATTAGGACAGTGTAGCATTGGTTGACTTGGCCAAACAACGAGCTGGCTTCTCCCGGCCTCCCTCCCTCAACTATGTGTAGCACTCGCTTGGTTTTGCCAAACGTTAGGCTGGTTTTTCCGGCCGTCCTCTCTCAACTATGTGTAGCATTCATTTGTCTTCGCCAAACGACAGACCATTTTCCCTCGGCCTCCATTCATTAGGACAGTGTAGCATTGGTTGACTTGGCCAAACAATGAGCTGGCTTCTCCCGGCCTCCCCCCCTCAACTATGTGTAGCTCTCGCTTGGTTTTGCCGAACGTTAGGCTGGTTTTTCCGGCCGTCCTCTCTCAACTATGTGTAGCAGTCATTTGTCTTCGCCAAACGACAGACCATTTTCCCTCGGCCTCCATTCATTAGGACAGTGTAGCATTGGTTGACTTGGCCAAACAATGAGCTGGCTTCTCCCGGCCTCCCTCCCTCAACTATGTGTAGCACTCGCTTGATTTTGCCGAACGTTAGGCTGGTTTTTCCGGCCGTCCTCTCTCTAACTATGTGAAGCATTCATTTGTCTTCGCCAAACGACAGACCATCTTCCCCCGGCCTCCATTCATTAGGACAGTGTAGCATTGGTTGACTTGGCCAAACAATGAGCTGGCTTCTCCCGGCCTCCCTCCCTCAACAATGTGTAGCACTCGCTTGATTTTGCCGAACGGTAGGCTGGTTTTTCCGGCCTTCATCTCTAACTATGTGTAGCATTCATTTGTCTTCGCCAAACGACAGACCATCTTCCCCCGGCCTCCATTCATTAGGACAGTGTAGCATTGGTTGACTTGGCCAAACAATGAGCTGGCTTCTCCCGGCCTCCCTCCCTCAACTATGTGTAGCACTCGCTTGGTTTTGCCGAACGGTAGGCTGGTTTTTCGACCTTAATCTCTAACTATGTGTAGCATTCATTTGTCTTCGCCAAACGACAGACCATCTTCCCCCGGCCTCCATTCATTAGGACAGTGTAGCATTGGTTGACTTGGCCAAACAATGAGCTGGCTTCTCCCGGCCTCCCTCCCTCAACTATGTGTAGCACTCGCTTGTTTTTGCCGAGCGGTAGGCTGGTTTTTCCGGCCTTCATCTCTAACTATGTGTAGCATTCATTTGTCTTCGCCAAACGACAGACCATCTTCCCCCGGCCTCCATTCATTAGGACAGTGTAGCATTGGTTGACTTGGCCAAACAATGAGCTGGCTTCTCCCGGCCTCCCTCCTCAACTTTGTGTAGCACTCGCTTGGTTTTGCCGAACGTTAGGCTGGTTTTTCCGGCCTTCTTCTCTTAACTATGTGTAGCATTCATTTGTCTTCCCCAAACGACAGACCATCTTCCCCCGGCCTCCATTCATTAGGACAGTGTAGCATTGGTTGACTTGGCCAAACAATGAGCTGGCTTCTCCCGGCCTCCCTCCCTCAACTATGTGTAGCACTCGCTTGGTTTTGCCGAACGTTAGGCTGGTTTTTCCGGCCTTCCCCTCTTAACTATGTGTAGCATTCATTTGTCTTCCCCAAACGACAGACCATCTTCCCCCGGCCTCCATTCATTAGGACAGTGTAGCATTGGTTGACTTGGCCAAACAATGAGCTGGCTTCTCCCGGCCTCCCTCCCTCAACTATGTGTAGCACTCGCTTGGTTTTGCCGAACGTTAGGCTGGTTTTTCCGGCCGTCCTCTCTAACTATGTGTAGCATTCATTTGTCTTCGCCAAACGACAGACCATCTTCCCCCGGCCTCCATTCATTAGGACAGTGTAGCATTGGTTGACTTGGTCAAACAATGAGCTGGCTTCTCCCGGCCTCCCTCCCTCAACTATGTGTAGCACTCGCTTGGTTTTGCCGAACGTTAGGCTGGTTTTTCCGGCCGTCCTCTCTACACTATGTGTACCATTCATTTGTCTTCGCCAAACGACAGACCATCTTCCCTCGGCCTCCATTCATTAGGACAGTGTAGCATTAGTTGTCTTGGCCAAACAATGAGCTGGCTTCTCCCGGCCTCCCTCCCTTAACTTTGTGTAGCTCTCGCTTGGTTTTGCCGAACGTTAGGCTGGTTTTTCCGGCCGTCCTCTCTCAACTATGTGTAGCAGTCATTTGTCTTCGCCAAACGACAGACCATTTTCCCTCGGCCTCCATTCATTAGGACAGTGTAGCATTGGTTGACTTGGCCAAACAACGAGCTGGCTTCTCCCGGCCTCCCTCCCTCAACTTTGTGTAGCTTTCGCTTGGTTTTGCCGAACGTTAGGCTGGTTTTTTCGGCCTCCCTCTCTTAACTATGTGTAGCATTCATTTGTCTTCGCCAAACGACAGACCATTTTCCCTCGGCCTCCATTCATTAGGACAGTGTAGCATTGGTTGACTTGGCCAAACAATGTGCTGGCTTCTCCCGGCCTCCCTCCCTCAACTATGTGTAGCACTCGCTTGGTTTTGCCGAACGTTAGGCTGGTTTTTCCGGCCGTCCTCTCTAACTATGTGTAGCATTCATTTGTCTTCGCCAAACGACAGACCATTTTCCCTCGGCCTCCATTCATTAGGACAGTGTAGCATTGGTTGACTTGGCCAAACAATGAGCTGGCTTCTCCCGGCCTCCCTCCCTCAACTATGTGAAGCACTCGCTTGGTTTTACCGAACGTTGAGCTGGTTTTTCCGGCCGTCCTCTCTCAACTATGTGTAGCATTCATTTGTCTTCGCCAAACGACAGACAATCTTCCTCGGCCTCCATTCATTAGGACAGTGTAGCATTGGTTGACTTGGCCAAACAATGAGCTGGCTTCTCCCGGCCTCCTCCCTCAACTATGTGTAGCGCTCGTTTGGTTTTGCCGAACGTTAGCTGGTTCTGGCTCCGTCCTCTCTCCTAACTATGTGTAGCACTCGCTTGGTTTGCCGAACGTTAGGCTGGTTTTCCGGCCTTCCCTCTCTAACTATGTGTAGCATTCATTTGTCTTCGCCAAACGACAGACCATCTTCCTCGGCCTCCATTCATTAGGACAGTGTAGCATTGGTTGACTTGGCCAAACAATGAGCTGGCTTCTCCCGGCCTCCCTCCCTCAACTATGTGTAGCACTCGCTTGGTTTTGCCGAACGTTAGGCTGGTTTTTCCGGCCTTCCTCTCTAACTATGTGTAGCATTCATTTGTCGTCGCCAAACGACAGACCATCTTCCCTCGGCCTCCATTCATTAGGACAGTGTAGCATTGGTTGACTTGGCCAAACAATGAGCTGGCTTCTCCCGGCCACCCTCCCTCAACTATGTGTAGCACTCGCTTGGTTTTGCCGAACTTCAGGCTGGTTTTTCCGGCCGTCCATCTCTAACTATGTGTAGCATTCATTTGTCTTCGCCAAACGACAGACCATCTTCCCTCGGCCTCCATTCATTAGGACAGTGTAGCATTGGTTGACTTGGCCAAACAATGAGCTGGCTTCTCCCGGCTTCCCTCCCTCAATTATGTGTAGCACTCGCTTGGTTTTGCCGAACGTTAGGCTGGTTTTTCCGGCCGTCCCTCTCAACTATGTGTAGCATTCATTTGTCTTCGCCAAACGACAGACCATCTTCCCTCGGCCTCCATTCATTAGAACAGTGTAGCATTGGTTGACTTGGCCAAACAATGAGCTGGCTTCTCCCGGCCCCCCTCCCTCAACTATGTGTAGCTCTCGCTTGGTTTTGCCGAACGTTAGGCTGGTTTTTCCGGCCGTCCTTTCTCAACTATGTGTAGCAGTCATTTGTCTTCGCCAAACGACAGACCATTTTCCCTCGGCCTCCATTCATTAGGACAGTGTAGCATTAGTTGACTTGGCTAAACAACGAGCTGGCTTCTCCCGGCCTCCCTCCCTCAACTATGTGTAGCACTCGCTTGGTTTTGCCGAACGGTAGGCTGGTTTTTCCGGCCTTCATCTCTAACTATGTGTACCATTCATTTGTCTTCGCCAAACGACAGACCATTTTCTCTCGGCCTCCTTTCATTAGGACAGTGTAGCATTGGTTGACTTGGTCAAACAATGAGCTGGCTTCCCCCGGCCTCCCTCCCTCAACTATGTGTAGCCTCGCTTTGGTTTTGGTTTCCGAACGTTCTTCGGCCGTCCTCTCTCAACTATGTAGCACTCGCTTGGTTTTGCCGAACGTTAGGCTGGTTTTTCCGGCCTTCTTCTCTAACTATGTGTAGCATTCATTTGTCTTCGCCAAACGACAGACCATTTTCCCTCGGCCTCCATTCATTAGGACAGTGTAGCATTGGTTGACTTGGCCAAACAACGAGCTGGCTTCTCCCGGCCTCCCTCCCTCAACTATGTGTAGCACTCGCCTGGGTTTGCCGGACGGTAGGCTGGTTTTTCCGGCCGTCCTCTCTAACTATGTGTACCATTCATTTGTCTTCGCCGAACGACAGACCATTTTCCCTCGGCCTCCATTCATTAGGACAGTGTAGCATTGGTTGACTTGGCCAAACAATGAGCTGGCTTCTCCCGGCCTCCCTCCCTCAACTATGTGTAGCACTCGCTTGGTTTTGCCGAACGTTAGGCTGGTTTTTCCGGCCGTCCTCTCTCAACTATGTGTAGCAGTCATTTGTCTTCGCCAAACGACAGACCATTTTCCCTCGGCCTCCATTCATTAGGACAGTGTAGCATTGGTTGACTTGGCCAAACAATGAGCTGGCTTCTCCCGGCCTCCCTCCCTCAACTATGTGTAGCACTCGCTTGGTTTTGCCGAACGTTAGGCTGGTTTTTCCGGCCGTCCTCTCTCAACTATGTGTAGCAGTCATTTGTCTTCGCCAAACGACAGACCATTTTCCCTCGGCCTCCATTCATTAGAACAGTGTAGCATTGGTTGACTTGGCCAAACAATGAGCTGGCTTCTCCCGGCCTCCCTCCCTCAACTATGTGTAGCGCTCGTTTGGTTTTGCCGAACGTTAGGCTGGTTTTTCCGGCCGTCCTCTCTCAACTATGTGTAGCTCTCGCTTTGTTTTGCCGAACATTAGGCTGGTTTTTTCGGCCTTCATCTCTAACTATGTGTACCATTCATTTGTCTTCGCCAAACGACAGACCATTTTCCCTCGGCCTCCATTCATTAGAACAGTGTAGCATTGGTTGACTTGGCCAAACAATGAGCTGGCTTCTCCCGGCCTCCCTCCCTCAACTATGTGTAGCTCTCGCTTGGTTTTGCCGAACGTTAGGCTGGTTTTTCCGGCCGTCCTCTCTCAACTATGTGTAGCAGTCATTTGTCTTCGCCAAACGACAGACCATTTTCCCTCGGCCTCCATTCATTAGGACAGTGTAGCATTGGTTGACTTGGCCAAACAACGAGCTGGCTTCTCCCGGCCTCCCTCCCTCAACTATGTGTAGCACTCGCTTGGTTTTGCCGAACGTTAGGCTGGTTTTTCCGGCCTCCCTCTCTAACTATGTGTAGCATTCATTTGTCTTCGCCAAACGACAGACCATCTTCCCTCGGCCTCCATTCATTAGGACAGTGTAGCATTGGTTGACTTGGCCAAACAATGAGCTGGCTTCTCCCGGCCTCCCTCCTCAACTATGTGTAGCACTCTCTTGATTTTGCCGAACGGTAGGCTGGTTTTTCCGGCCTTCATCTCTAACTATGTGTAGCATTCATTTGTCTTCGCCAAACGACAGACCATTTTCCCTCGGCCTCCATTCATTAGGACAGTGTAGCATTGGTTGACTTGGCCAAACAATGAGCTGGCTTCTCCCGGCCTCCCTCCCTCAACTATGTGTAGCACTCGCTTGATTTTGCCGAGCGGTAGGCTGGTTTTTCCGGCCTTCATCTCTTACTATGTGTAGCATTCATTTGTCTTCGCCAAACGACAGACCATCTTTCCCCGGCCTCCATTCATTAGGACAGTGTAGCATTGGTTGACTTGGCCAAACAATGAGCTGGCTTCTTCCGGCCTCCCTCCCTCAACTATGTGTAGCACTCGCTTGGTTTTGCCGAACGTTAGACTGGTTTTTCCGGCCGTCCTCTCTCAACTATGTGTAGCATTCATTTGTCTTCGCCAAACGACAGACCATTTTCCTTCGGCCTCCATTCATTAGGACAGTGTAGCATTGGTTGACTTGGCCAAACAATGAGCTGGCTTCTCCCGGCCTCCCTCTTTCAACTATGTGTAGCACTCGCTTGATTTTGCCGAACGGTAGGCTAGTTTTTCCGGCCTTCATCTCTAACTATGTGTACCATTCATTTTTCTTCGCCGAACGACAGACCATCTTCCCCCGGCCTCCATTCATTAGGACAGTGTAGCATTGGTTGACTTGGCCAAACAATGAGCTGGCTTCTCCCGGCCTCCCTCCCTCAACTATGTGTAGCACTCGCTTGGTTTTGCCGAACGTTAGGCTGGTTTTTCCGGCCCTCCTCTCTAACTATGTGTAGCATTCATTTGTCTTCGCCAAACGACAGACCATCTTCCCTCGGCCTCCATTCATTAGGGCAGTGTAGCATTAGTTGACTTGGCCAAACAATGAGCTGGCTTCTCCCGGCCTCCCTCCCTCAACTATGTGTAGCGCTCGTTTGGTTTTGCCGATCGTTAGGCTGGTTTTTCCGGCCGTCCTCTCTCAACTATGTGTAGCACTCGCTTGGTTTTGCCGAACGTTAGGCTGGTTTTTCCGGCCTCCCTCTCTAACTATGTGTAGCATTCATTTGTCTTCGCCAAACGACAGACCATCTTCCCCGGCCTCCATTCATTAGGACAGTGTAGCATTGGTTGACTTGGCCAAACAATGAGCTGGCTTCTCCCGGCCTCCCTCCCTCAACTATGTGTAGCACTCGCTTGGTTTTGCCGAACGTGAGGCTGGTTTTTCCGGCCTCCCTCTCTCAACTATGTGTAGCACTCATTTGTCTTCGCCAAACGACAGACCATCTTCCTCGGCCTCCATTCATTAGGACAGTGTAGCATTGGTTGACTTGGCCAAACAATGAGCTGGCTTCTCCCGGCCTCCCTCCTCAACTATGTGTAGCGCTCGTTTGGTTTTGCCGAACGTTAGGCTGGTTTTTCGGCCGTCCTCTCTCAACTATGTGTAGCACTCGCTTGGTTTTGCCGAACGTTAGGCTGGTTTTCCGGCCTCCATCTCTAACTATGTGTAGCATTCATTTCTCTTCCCCAAACGACAGACCATCTTCCCCCGGCCTCCATTCATTAGGACAGTGTAGCATTGGTTGACTTGGCCAAACAATGAGCTGGCTTCTCCCGGCCTCCCTCCCTCAACTATGTGTAGCACTCGCTTGGTTTTGCCGAACGTTAGGCTGGTTTTTCCGGCCGTCCTCTCTCAACTATGTGTACCATTCATTTGTCTTCGCCGAACGACAGACCATTTTCCCTCGGCCTCCATTCATTAGGACAGCGTAGCATTGGTTGACTTGGCCAAACAATGAGCTGGCTTCTCCCGGCCTCCCTCCCTCAACTATGTGTAGCGCTCGTTTGGTTTTGCCGAACGTTAGGCTGGTTTTTCCGGCCGTCCTCTCTCAACTATGTGTAGCACTCGCTTGGTTTTGCCGAACGTTAGGCTGGTTTTCCGGCCTTCATCTCTAACTATGTGTAGCATTCATTTGTCTTCGCCAAACGACAGACCATCTTCCCCGGCCTCCATTCATTAGGACAGTGTAGCATTGGTTGACTTGGCCAAACAATGAGCTGGCTTCTCCCGGCCTCCCTCCCTCAACTATGTGTAGCACTCGCTTGGTTTTGCCGAACGTTAGGCTGGTTTTTCCGGCCTCCCTCTCTAACTATGTGTAGCAATCATTTGTCTTCGCCAAACGACAGACCATCTTTCCCCGGCCTCCATTCATTAGGACAGTGGAGCACTGGTTGTCTTGCCCAAACAATGAGCTGGCTTCTCCCGGCCTCCCTCCCTCAACTATGTGTTGCACTCGCCTGGTTTTGCCGAACGTTAGGCTGGTTTTTCCGGCCTCCTCTCTTAACTATGTGTAGCATTCATTTGTCTTCGCCAAACGACAGACCATCTTCCCCGGCCTCCATTCATTAGGACAGTGTAGCATTGGTTGACTTGGCCAAACAATGAGCTGGCTTCTCCCGGCCTCCCTCCCTCAACTATGTGTAGCACTCGCTTGGTTTTGCCGAACGTTAGGCTGGTTTTTCCGGCCGTCCTCTCTCAACTATGTGTAGCAATCATTTGTCTTCGCCAAACGACAGACCATCTTTCCCCGGCCTCCATTCATTAGGACAGTGTAGCATTGGTTGACTTGGCCAAACAATGAGCTGGCTTCTCCCGGCCTCCCTCCCTCAACTATGTGTAGCGCTCGTTTGGTTTTGCCGAACGTTAGGCTGGTTTTTCCGGCCGTCCTCTCTCAACTATATATAGCACTCGCTTGATTTTGCCGAACGGTAGGCTGGTTTTTCCGGCCTTCATCTCTAACTATGTGTACGATTCATTTTTCTTCGCCAAACGACAGACCATCTTCCCCCGGCCTACATTCATTAGGACAGTGTAGCATTGGTTGACTTGGCCAAACAATGAGCTGGCTTCTCCCGGCCTCCCTCCCTCAACTATGTGTAGCACTCGCTTGGTTTTGCCGAACGTTAGGCTGGTTTTTTCGGCCTCCCTCTCTTAACTATGTGTAGCATTCATTTGTCTTCGCCAAACGACAGACCATCTTCCCCCGGCCTCCATTCATTAGGACAGTGTAGCATTGGTTGACTTGGCCAAACAATGAGCTGGCTTCTCCCGGCCTCCCTCCCTCAACTATGTGTAGCGCTCGTTTGGTTTTGCCGAACGTTAGGCTGGTTTTTCCGGCCGTCCTCTCTCAACTATGTGTAGCACTCGCTTGGTTTTGCCGAACGTTAGGCTGGTTTTTCCGGGCGTTCATCTCTAACTATGTGTGGCATGCATTTGTCGGCGCCAAACGACAGACCGGTTCCCCTCGGCCTCCATTCATTAGGACAGTGTAGCATTGGTTGACTTGGCCAAACAATGAGCTGGCTTC
This sequence comes from Aplectana chamaeleonis, assembly GCA_029168955.1. NCBI lineage: Eukaryota > Metazoa > Nematoda > Chromadorea > Rhabditida > Cosmocercidae > Aplectana > Aplectana chamaeleonis. Next base: position 51,251 of record JAPDOI010001071.1, on the reverse strand, counting down.
TCCCGGCCTCCCTCCCTCAACTATGTGTAGCACTCGCTTGGTTTTGCCGAACGTTAGGCTGGTTTTTCCGGCCGTCCTCTCTCAACTATGTGTACCATTCATTTGTCTTCGCCAAACGACAGACCATCTTCCTCCGGCCTCCATACATTAGGACAGTGTAGCATTGGTTGACTTGGCCAAACAATGAGCTGGCTTCTCCCGGCCTCCCTCCCTCAACTATGTGTAGCTCTCGCTTGGTTTTGCCGAACGTTAGGCTGGTTTTTCCGGCCGTCCTCTCTCAACTATGTGTAGCAGTCATTTGTCTTCGCCAAACGACAGACCATTTTCCCCGGCCTCCATTCATTAGGACAGTGTAGCATTGGTTGACTTGTCCAAACAATCAGCTGGCTTCTCCCGGCCTCCCTCCCTCAACTATGTGTAGCACTCTCTTGGTTTTGCCGAACGTTAGGCTGGTTTTCCGGCCGTCCTCTCTCTAACTATGTGTAGCATTCATTTGTCTTCGCCAAACGACAGACCATCTTCCCCGGCCTCCATTCATTAGGACAGTGTAGCATTGGTTGACTTGGCCAAACAATTAGCTGGCTTCTCCCGACCTCCCTCCCTCAACTATGTGTAGCACTCGCTTGATTTTGCCGAACGGGAGGCTGGTTTTTCCGGCCGGCCTCTCTCAACTATGTCTAGCATTCATTTGTCTTCGCCAAACGACAGACCGTCTTTCCCGACCTCCATTCATTAGGACAGTGTAGCATTAGTTGACTTGGCCAAACAATGAGCGGGCTTCTCCCGGCCTCCCTCCCTCAACTATGTGTAGCGCTCGTTTGGTTTTGCCGAACGTTAGGCTGGTTTTTTCGGCCGTCCTCTCTCAACTATATGTAGCACTCGCTTGGTTTTGCCGAACGTTAGGCTGGTTTTTCCGGCCTCCCTCTCTTAACTATGTGTAGCATTCATTTGTCTTCGCCAAACGACAGACCATCTTCCCCGGCCTCCATTCATTAGGACAGTGTAGCATTGGTTGACTTGGCCAAACAATGAGCTGGCTTCTCCCGGCCTCCCTCCCTCAACTATGTGTAGCACTCGCTTGGTTTTGCCGAACGTTAGGCTGGTTTTTCGGCCTCCCTCTCTCAACTATGTGTAGCATTCATTTGTCTTCGCCAAACGACAGACCATCTTCCCCGGCCTCCATTCATTAGGACAGTGTAGCATTGGTTGACTTGGCCAAACAATGAGCTGGCTTCTCCCGGCCTCCCTCACTCAACTATGTGTAGCGCTCGTTTGGTTTTGCCGAACGTTAGGCTGGTTTTTCCGGCCGTCCTCTCTCAACTATGTGTAGCACTCGCTTGGTTTTGCCGAACGTTAGGCTGGTTTTTTCGGCCTCCATCTCTAACTATGTGTAGCATTCATTTGTCTTCGCCAACCGACAGACCATCTTCCCCCGGCCTCCATTCATTAGGACAGTGTAGCATTGGTTGACTTGGCCAAACAATGAGCTGGCTTCTCCCGGCCTCCCTCCCTCAACTATGTGTAGCACTCGCTTGGTTTTGCCGAACGTTAGGCTGGTTTTTCCGGCCGTCCTCTCTCAACTATGTGTAGCATTCATTTGTCTTCGCCAAACGACAGACCATTTTCCTCGGCCTCCATTCATTAGGACAGTGTAGCATTGGTTGACTTGGCCAAACAATGAGCTGGCTTCTCCCGGCCTCCCTCCCTCAACTATGTGTAGCTCTCGCTTGGTTTTGCCGAACGTTAGGCTGGTTTTTCCGGCCGTCCTCTCTAACTATGTGTACCATTAATTTGTCTTCGCCGAACGACAGACCATTTTCCCTCGGTCTCCATTCATTAGGACAGTGTAGCATTGGTTGACTTGGCCAAACAATGAGCTGGCTTCTCCCGGCCTCCCTCCCTCAACTATGTGTAGCCCTCGCTTGATTTTGCCGAACGGTAGGCTGGTTTTTCCGGCCGTCCTCTCTCAACTATGTGTAGCACTCGCTTGGTTTTGCCGAACGTTAGGCTGGTTTATCCGGCCTTCCCCTCTTAACTATGTGTAGCATTCATTTGTCTTCGCCAAACTACAGACCATTTTCCCTCGGTCTCCATTCATTAGGACAGTGTAGCATTGGTTGACTTGGCCAAACAATGAGCTGGCTTCTCCCGGCCTCCCTCCCTCAACTATGTGTAGCACTCGCTTGGTTTTGCCGAACGTTAGGCTGGTTTTTCCGGCCGTCCTCTCTCAACTATGTGTAGCATTCATTTGTCTTCGCCAAACGACAGACCATTTTCCCTCGGCCTCCATTCATTAGGACAGTGTAGCATTGGTTGACTTGGCCAAACAATGAGCTGGCTTCTCCCGGCCTCCCTCCCTCAACTATGTGTAGCACTCGCTTGGTTTTGCCGAACGTTAGGCTGGTTTTTCCGGCCTTCCCCTCTAACTATGTGTAGCATTCATTTGTCTTCGCCAAACGACAGACCATCTTTCCCCGGCCTCCATTCATTAGGACAGTGTAGCATTGGTTGACTTGGCCAAACAATGAGCTGGCTTCTCCCGGCCTCCCTCCCTCAACTATGTGTAGCACTCGCTTGGTTTTGCCGAACGTTAGGCTGGTTTTTCCGGCCGTCCTCTCTCAACTATGTGTAGCAGTCATTTGTCTTCGCCAAACGACAGACCATTTTCCCTCGGCCTCCATTCATTAGGACAGTGTAGCATTGGTTGACTTGGCCAAACAACGAGCTGGCTTCTCCCGGCCTCCCTCCCTCAACTATGTGTAGCACTCGCTTGGTTTTGCCGAACGTTAGGCTGGTTTTTCCGGCCGTCCTCTCTCAACTATGTGTAGCAGTCATTTGTCTTCGCCAAACGACAGACCATTTTCCCTCGGCCTCCATTCATTAGGACAGTGTAGCATTGGTTGACTTGGCCAAACAATGAGCTGGCTTCTCCCGGCCTCCCTCCCTCAACTATGTGTAGGGCTCGTTTGGTTTTGCCGAACGTTAGGCTGGTTTTTCCGGCCGTCCTCTCTCAACTATGTGTAGCACTCGCTTGGTTTTGCCGAACGTTAGGCTGGTTTTCCCGGCCTTCCCCTCTTAACTATGTGTAGCATTCATTAGTCTTCGCCAAACGGTAGACCGTCTTCCCCGGCCTCCATTCATTAGGACAGTGTAGCATTGGTTGACTTGGCCAAACAATGAGCTGGCTTCTCCCGGCCTCCCTCCCTCAACTATGTGTAGCACTCGCTTGGTTTTGCCGAACGTTAGGCTGGTTTTTCCGGCCTCCCTCTCTCAACTATGTGTAGCATTCATTTGTCTTCGCCAAACGACAGACCATCTTCCCCGGCCTCCATTCATTAGGACAGTGTAGCATTAGTTGACTTGGCCAAACAATGAGCTGGCTTCTCCCGGCCTCCCTCTCTCAACTATGTGTAGCGCTCGTTTGGTTTTGCCGAACGTTAGGCTGGTTTTTCCGGCCGTCCTCTCTCAACTATATATAGCACTCGCTTGATTTTGCCGAACGGTAGGCTGGTTTTTCCGGCCTTCATCTCTAACTATGTGTACCATTCATTTGTCTTCGCCGAAGGACAGACGATTTTCCCTCGGCCTCCATTCATTAGGACAGTGTAGCATTGGTTGACTTGGCCAAACAATGAGCTGGCTTCTCCCGGCCTCCCTCCCTCAACTATGTGTAGCACTCGCTTGATTTTGCCGATTGGTAGGCTGGTTTTTCCGGCCTTCTTCTCTAACTATGTGTACTATTCATTTGTCTTCGCCGAACGACAGACCATTTTCCCTCGGCCTCCATTCATTAGGACAGTGTAGCATTGGTTGACTTGGCCAAACAACGAGCTGGCTTCTCCCGGCCTCCCTCCCTCAACTATGTGTAGCACTCGCTTGGTTTTGCCGAACGTTAGGCTGGTTTTTCCGGCCGTCCTCTCTCAACTATGTGTAGCAGTCATTTGTCTTCGCCAAACGACAGACCATTTTCCCTCGGCCTCCATTCATTAGAACAGTGTAGCATTGGTTGACTTGGCCAAACAATGAGCTGGCTTCTCCCGGCCTCCCTCCCTCAACTATGTGTAGCTCTCGCTTGGTTTTGCCGAACGTTAGGCTGGTTTTTCCCGCCGTCCTCTCTAACTATGTGTAGCATTCATTTGTCTTCGCCAAACGACAGACCATCTTCCCCGGCCTCCATTCATTAGGACAGTGTAGCATTGGTTGACTTGGCCAAACAACGAGCTGGCTTCTCCCGGCCTCCCTCCCTCAACTATGTGTAGCACTCGCTTGGTTTTGCCGAACGTTAGGCTGGTTTTTCCGGCCGTCCTCTCTCAACTATGTGTAGCATTCATTTGTCTTCGCCAAACGACAGACCATTTTCCTTCGGCCTCCATTCATTAGGACAGTGTAGCATTGGTTGACTTGGCCAAACAATGAGCTGGCTTCTCCCGGCCTCCCTCCCTCTACTATGTGTAGCACTCGCTTGGTTTTGCCGAACGTTAGGCTGGTTTTCCGGCCGTCCTCTCTCAACTATGTGTAGCATTCATTTGTCTTCGCCAAACGACAGACCATCTTCCTCGGCCTCCATTCATTAGGACAGTGTAGCATTGGTTGACTTGGCCAAACAATGAGCTGGCTTCTCCCGGCCTCCCTCCCTCAACTATGTGTAGCACTCGCTTGGTTTTGCCGAACGTTAGGCTGGTTTTTCCGGCCTTCCTCTCTAACTATGTGTAGCATTCATTTGTCTTCGCCAAACGACAGACCATCTTCCCCGGCCTCCACTCATTAGGACAGTGTAGCATTGGTTGACTTGGCCAAACAATGAGCTGGCTTCTCCCGGCCTCCCTCCCTCAACTATGTGTAGCACTCGCTTGGTTTTGCCGAACGTTAGGCTGGTTTTTCCGGCCTCCCTCTCTTAACTATGTGTAGCATTCATTTGTCTTCGCCAAACGACAGACCATCTTCCCCGGCCTCCATTCATTAGGACAGTGTAACATTGGTTGACTTGGTCAAACAATGAGCAGGCTTCTCCCGGCCTCCCTCCCTCAACTATGTGTAGCGCTCGTTTGGTTTTGCCGAACGTTAGGCTGGTTTTTCCGGCCGTCCTCTCTCAACTATGTGTAGCACTCGCTTGGTTTTGCCGAACGTTAGGCTGGTTTTTTCGGCCTCCCTCTCTAACTATGTGAACCATTCATTTTTCTTCGCCAAACGACAGAACATCTCACCCCGGCCTCCATTCATTAGGACAGTGTAGCATTGGTTGACTTGGCCAAACAATGAGCTGGCTTCTCCCGGCCTCCCTCCCTCAACTATGTGTAGCACTCGCTTGGTTTTGCCGAACGTTAGGCTGGTTTTTCCGGCCTTCCCCTCTTAACTATGTGTAGCATTCATTTGTCTTCCCCAAACGACAGACCATCTTCCCCCGGCCTCCATTCATTAGGACAGTGTAGCATTGGTTGACTTGGCCAAACAATGAGCTGGCTTCTCCCGGCCTCCCTCCCTCAACTGTGTGTAGCACTCGCTTGGTTTTGCCGAACGTTAGGCTGGTTTTTTCGGCCGTCCTCTCTAACTATGTGTAGCATTCATTTGTCTTCGCCAAACGACAGACCATCTTCCCTCGGCCTCCATTCATTAGGACAGTGTAGCATTGGTTGACTTGGCTAAACAATGAGCTAGCTTCTCCCGGCCTCCCTCCCTCAACCATGTGTAGCACTCGCTTGCTTTTGCCGAACTTTAGCCTGGTTTTTCCGGCCTTCCTCTCTAACTATGTGTAGCATTCATTTGTCTTCGCCAAACGACAGACCATCTTCCCCGGCCTCCATTCATTAGGACAGTGTAGCATTGGTTGACTTGGCCAAACAATGAGCTGGCTTCTCCCGGCCTCCCTCCCTCAACTATGTGTAGCACTCGCTTGGTTTTGCCGAACGTTAGGCTGGTTTTTCCGGCCGTCCTCTCTAACTATGTGTAGCATTCATTTGTCTTCGCCAAACGACAGACCATCTTCCCCGGCCTCCATTCATTAGGACAGTGTAGCATTGGTTGACTTGGCCAAACAATGAGCTGGCTTCTCCCGGCCTCCCTCCCTCAACTATGTGTAGCACTCGCTTGGTTTTGCCGAACGTTAGGCTGGTTTTTCCGGCCTTCCTCTCTAACTATGTGTACCATTCATTTGTCTTCGCCAAACGACAGACCATCTTCCCCCGGCCTCCATTCATTAGGACAGTGTAGCATTGGTTGACTTGGCCAAACAATGAACTGGCTTCTCCCGGCCTCCCTCCCTCAACTATGTGTAGCACTCGCTTGGTTTTGCCGAACGTTAGGCTGGTTTTTTCGGCCTCCCTCTCTTAACTATGTGTAGCATTCATTTGTCTTCGCCAAACGACAGACCATCTTCCCCCGGCCTCCATTCATTAGGACAGTGTAGCATTGGTTGACTTGGCCAAACAATGAGCTGGCTTCTCCCGGCCTCCCTCCCTCAACTATGTGTAGCACTTGCTTGGTTTTGCCGAACGTTAGGCTGGTTTTTCCGGCCGTCCTCTCTCAACTATGTGTAGCACTCGCTTGGTTTTGCCGAACGTTAGGCTGGTTTATCCGGCCTTCCCCTCTTAACTATGTGTAGCATTCATTTGTCTTCGCCAAACTACAGACCATCTTCCCCCGGCCTCCATTCACTAGGACAGTGTTGCATTGGTTGACTTGGCCAAACAATGAGCTGGCTTCTCCCGGCCTCCCTCCCTCAACTATGTGTAGCACTCGCTTGGTTTTGCCGAACGTTAGGCTGGTTTTTCCGGCCGTCCTCTCTCAACTATGTGTAGCATTCATTTGTCTTCGCCAAACGACAGACCATTTTCCCTCGGCCTCCATTCATTAGGACAGTGTAGCATTGGTTGACTTGGCCAAACAATGAGCTGGCTTCTCCCGGCCTCCCTCCCTCAACTATGTGTAGCGCTCGTTTGGTTTTGCCGATCGTTAGGCTGGTTTTTCCGGCCGTCCTCTCTCAACTATGTGTAGCACTCGCTTGGTTTTGCCGAACGTTAGGCTGGTTTCCGGCCTCCCTCTCTAACTATGTGTAGCATTCATTTGTCTTCGCCAAACGACAGACCATCTTCCCCGGCCTCCATTCATTAGGACAGTGTAGCATTGGTTGACTTGGCCAAACAATGAGCTGGCTCCTCCCGGCCTCCCTCCCTCAACTATGTGTAGCACTCGCTTGGTTTTTCCGAACGCTAGGCTGGTTTTTCGGCCTCCCTCTCTCAACTATGTGTAGCACTCATTTGTCTTCGCCAACCGCCAGACCATCTTTCCCCGGCCTCCATTCGTTAGGACAGTGTACCATTGGTTGACTTGGCCAAACAATGAGCTGGCTTCTCCCGGCCTCCCTCACTCAACTATGTGTAGCGCTCGTTTGGTTTTGCCGAACGTTAGGCTGGTTTTTCGGCCGTCCTCTCTCAACTAAGTGTAGTACTCTCTTGATTTTGCCGAACGGTAGGCTGGTTTTTCCGGCCTTCATCTCTAACTATGTGTACCATTCATTTTTCTTCGCCAAACGACAGAACATCTTCCCCGGCCTCCATTCATTAGGACAGTGTAGCATTGGTTGACTTGGCCAAACAATGAGCTGGCTTCTCCCGGCCTCCCTCCCTCAACTATGTGTAGCACTCCCTTGGTTTTGCCGAACGTTAGGCTGGTTTTTCGGCCTCCCTCTCTTAACTATGTGTAGCATTCATTTGTCTTCGCCAAACAACAGACCATCTTCCCCCGGCCTCCATTCATTAGGGCAGTGTAGCATTAGTTGACTTGGCCAAACAATGAGCTGGCTTCTCCCGGCCTCCCTCCCTCAACTATGTGTAGCACTCGCTTGGTTTTGCCGAACGTTAGGCTAGTTTTTCCGGCCGTCCTCTCTCAACTATGTGTAGCACTCGCTTGGTTTTGCCGAACGTTAGGCTAGTTTTTCCGGCCGTCCTCTCTCAACTATGTGTACCATTCATTTGTCTTCGCCAAACGACAGACCATCTTCCCCCGGCCTCCATTCATTAGGACAGTGTAGCATTGGTTGACTTGGCCAAACAATGAGCTGGCTTCTCCCGGAATCCCTCCCTCAACTATGTGTAGCACTCGCTTGATTTTGCCGAACGGTAGGCTGGTTTTTCCGGCCGTCCTCTCTCAACTATGTGTGGCACTCATTTGTCTTCGCCTAACGACAGACCATCTTCCCCCGGCCTCCATTCATTAGGACAGTGTAGCATTGGTTGACTTGGCCAAACAATGAGCTGGCTTCTCCCGGCCTCCCTCCCTCAACTATGTGTAGCCCTCGCTTGATTTTGCCGAACGGTAGGCTGGTTTCTCCGGCCGTCCTCTCTCAACTATGTGTAGCACTCGCTTGGTTTTGCCGAACGTTAGGCTGGTTTATCCGGCCTTCCCCTCCTAACTATGTGTAGCATTCATTTGTCTTCGCCAAACTACAGACCACCTTCCCCCGGCCTCCATTCACTAGGACAGTGTAGCATTGGTTGACTTGGCCAAACAATGAGCTGGCTTCTCCCGGCCTCCCTCCCTCAACTATGTGTTGCACTCGCTTGGTTTTGCCGAACGTTAGGCTGGTTTTTTCGGCCTCCCTCTCTTAACTATGTGTAGCATTCATTTGTCTTCGCCAAACGACAGACCATCTTCCCCCGGCCTCCATTCATTAGGACAGTGTAGCATTGGTTGACTTGGCCAAACAATGAGCTGGCTTCTCCCGGCCTCCCTCCCTCAACTATGTGTAGCGCTCGTTTGGTTTTGCCGAACGTTAGGCTGGTTTTTTCGGCCGTCCTCCCTCAACTAAGTGTAGCACTCTCTTGATTTTGCCGAACGGTAGGCTGGTTTTTCCGGCCTTCATCTCTAACTATGTGTACCATTCATTTTTCTTCGCCAAACGACAGAACATCTTCCCCGGCCTCCATTCATTAGGACAGTGTAGCATTGGTTGACTTGGCCAAACAATGAGCTGGCTTCTCCCGGCCTCCCTCCCTCAACTATGTGTAGCACTCGCTTGGTTTTGCCGAACGTTAGGCTGGTTTTTTCGGCCTCCCTCTCTCAACTATGTGTAGCATTCATTTGTCTTCGCCAAACGACAGACCATCTTTCCCCGGCCTCCATTCATTAGGACAGTGTAGCATTGGTTGACTTGGCCAAACAATGAGCTGGCTTCTCCCGGCCTCCCTCCCTCAACTATGTGTAGCACTCGCTTGGTTTTGCCGAACGTTAGGCTGGTTTTTCCGGCCGTCCTCTCTCAACTATGTGTAGCATTCATTTGTCTTCGCCAAACGACAGACCATTTTCCCTCGGCCTCCATTCATTAGGACAGTGTAGCATTGGTTGACTTGGCCAAACAATGAGCTGGCTTCTCCCGGCCTCCCTCCCTCAACTATGTGTAGCACACGCTTGGTTTTGCCGAACGGTAGGCTGGTTTTTTCGGCCTCCCTCTCTTAACTATGTGTAGCATTCATTTGTCTTCGTCAAACGACAGACAATCCTCCCTCGGCCTCCATTCATTAGGACAGTGTAGCATTGGTTGACTTGGCCAAACAATGAGCTGGCTTCTCCCGGCCTCCCTCCCTCAACTATGTGTAGCACTCGTTTGGTTTTGCTGAACTTTAGGCTGGTTTTTACGGCCTCCCCCTCTTAACTATGTGTAGCATTCATTTGTCTTCGCCAAACGACAGACCATCTTCCCCGGCCTCCATTCATTAGGACAGTGTAGCATTGGTTGACTTGGCCAAACAATGAGCTGGCTTCTCCCGGCCTCCCTCCCTCAACTATGTGTAGCGCTCGTTTGGTTTTGCCGAACGTTAGGCTGGTTTTCCGGCCGTCCTCTCTCAACTATGTGTAGCACTCGCTTGGTTTTGCCGAACGTTAGGCTGGTTTTCCGGCCTCCCTCTCTTAACTATGTGTAGCATTCATTTGTCTTCGCCAAACGACAGACCATCTTCCCCGGCCTCCATTCATTAGGACAGTGTAGCATTGGTTGACTTGGCCAAACAATGAGCTGGCTTCTCCCGGCCTCCCTCCCTCAACTATGTGTAGCACTCGCTTGGTTTTGCCGAACGTTAGGCTGGTTTTTCCGGCCTCCTCTCTCAACTATGTGTAGCATTCATTTGTCTTCGCCAAACGACAGACCATCTTCCCCGGCCTCCATTCATTAGGACAGCGTAGCATTGGTTGACTTGGCCAAACAATGAGCTGGCTTCTCCCGGCCTCCCTCCCTCAACTATGTGTAGCGCTCGTTTGGTTTTGCCGAACGTTAGGCTGGTTTTTCCGGCCGTCCTCTCTCAACTATGTGTAGCACTCGCTTGGTTTTGCCGAACGTTAGGCTGGTTTTTCCGGCCTCCCTCTCTTAACTATGTGTAGCATTCATTTGTCTTCGCCAAACGACAGACCATCTTCCCCGGCCTCCATTCATTAGGACAGTGTAGCATTGGTTGACTTGGCCAAACAATGAGCTGGCTTCTCCCGGCCTCCCTCCCTCAACTATGTGTAGCACTCGCTTGGTTTTGCCGAACGTTAGGCTGGTTTTTTCGGCCTCCCTCTCTTAACTATGTGTAGCATTCATTTGTCTTCGCCAAACGACAGACCATCTTCCCCCGGCCTCCATTCATTAGGACAGTGTAGCATTGGTTGACTTGGCCAAACAATGAGCTGGCTTCTCCCGGCCTCCCTCCCTCAACTATGTGTAGCACTCGCTTGGTTTTGCCGAACGTTAGGCTGGTTTTTCCGGCCGTCCTCTCTAACTATGTGTAGCATTCATTTGTCTCCGCCAAACGACAGACCATCTTCCCCCGGCCTCCATTCATTAGGACAGTGTAGCATTGGTTGACTTGGCCAAACAATGAGCTGGCTTCTCCCGGCCACCCTCCCTCAACAATGTGTAGCACTCGCTTGGTTTTGCCGAACGGTAGGCTGGTTTTTCCGGCCTTCATCTCTAACTATGTGTAGTATTCATTTGTCTTCGCCAAACGACAGATCATCTTCCCCCGGCCTCCATTCACTAGGACAGTGTAGCATTGGTTGACTTGGCCAAACAATGAGCTGGCTTCTCCCGGCCTCCCTCCTCAACTATGTGTAGCACTCGCTTGGTTTTGCCGAACGTTAGGCTGGTTTTCCGGCCGTCCTCTCTCAACTATGTGTAGCATTCATTTGTCTTCGCCAAACGACAGACCATCTTCCCCGGCCTCCATTCATTAGGACAGTGTAGCATTAGTTGACTTGGCCAAACAATGAGCTGGCTTCTCCCGGCCTTCCTCCCTCAACTATGTGTAGCACTCGCTTGGTTTTGCCGAACGTTAGGCTGGTTTTTCCGGCCGTCTTTTCTCAACTATGTGTAGCATTCATTTGTCTTCGCCAAACGACAGACCATCTTCCCCGGCCTCCATTCATTAGGACAGTGTAGCATTGGTTGACTTGGCCAAACAATGAGCTGGCTTCTCCCGGCCTCCCTCCCTCAACTATGTGTAGCACTCGCTTGGTTTTGCCGAACGTTAGGCTGGTTTTCCGGCCGTCCTCTCTTAACTATGTGTAGCATTCATTTGTCTTCGCCAAACGACAGACCATCTTCCCCGGCCTCCATTCATTAGGACAGTGTAGCATTGGTTGACTTGGCCAAACAATGAGCTGGCTTCTCCCGGCCTCCCTCCCTCAACTATGTGTAGCACTCGCTTGGTTTTGCCGAACGTTAGGCTGGTTTTTCCGGCCTCCCTCTCTCAACTATGTGTAGCATTCATTTGTCTTCGCCAAACGACAGACCATCTTTCCCCGGCCTCCATTCATTAGGACAGTGTAGCATTGGTTGACTTGGCCAAACAATGAGCTGGCTTCTCCCGGCCTCCCTCCCTCAACTATGTGTAGGGCTCGTTTGGTTTTGCCGAACGTTAGGCTGGTTTTTTCGTCCGTCCTCTCTCAACTATGTGAAGCACTCGCTTGGTTTTGCCGAACCTTAGGCTGGTTTTTCCGGCCTTCATCTCTAACTATGTGTAGCATTCATTTGTCTTCGCCAAACGACAGACCATCTTCCCCCGGCCTTCATTCATTAGGACAGTGTAGCATTGGTTGACTTGGCCAAACAATGAGCTGGCTTCTCCCGGCCTCCCTCCCTCAACTATGTGTAGCGCTCGTTTGGTTTTGCCGAACGTTAGGCTGGTTTTTCGGCCGTCCTCTCTCAACTATGTGTAGCACTCGCTTGGTTTTGCCGAACGTTAGGCTGGTTTTTCCGGCCTCCATCTCTAACTATGTGTAGCATTCATTTGTCTTCGCCAAACGACAGACCATCTTCCCCGGCCTCCATTCATTAGGACAGTGTAGCATTGGTTGACTTGGCCGAACAATGAGCTGGCTTCTCCCGGCCTCCCTCCCTCAACTATGTGTAGCACTCGCTTGGTTTTGCCGAACGTTAGGCTGGTTTTTCGGGCCGGCCCCTCTTAACTATGTGTAGCATTCATTTGTCTTCGCCAAACAACAGAACATCTTCTTCCGGCCTCCATTCATTAGGACAGTGTAGCATTGGTTGACTTGGCCAAACAATGAACTGGCTTCTCCCGGCCTCCCTCCCTCAACTATGTGTAGCACTCGCTTGGTTTTGCCGAACGTTAGGCTGGTTTTCCGGCCGTCCTCTCTAACTATGTGTAGCATTCATTTGTCTTCGCCAAACGACAGACCATCTTCCCCGGCCTCCATTCATTAGAACAGTGTAGCATTGGTTGACTTGGCCAAACAATGAGCTGGCTTCTCCCGCCCTCCCTCCCTCAACTATGTGTAGCACTCCCCTGCTTTCGCCGGACGCTAGGGTCGTTTTTCCGGCCCCCCTCTCTCTACTATGTGTAGCATTCATTTGTCTTCGCCCAACGACAGACCATCTTCCCCGGCCTCCATTCATTAGGACAGTGTAGCATTGGTTGACTTGGCCAAACAATGAGCTGGCTTCTCCCGGCCTCCCTCCCTCAACTTTGTGTAGCACTCGCTTGGTTTTGCCGAACGTTAGGCTGGTTTTTTCGGCCTCCCTCTCTTAACTATGTGTAGCATTCATTTGTCTTCGCCAAACGACAGACCATTTTCCCTCGGCCTCCATTCATTAGGACAGTGTAGCATTGGTTGACTTGGCCAAACAATGAGCTGGCTTCTCCCGGCCTCCCTCCCTCAACTATGTGTAGCACTCGCTTGGTTTTGCCGAACGTTAGGCTGGTTTTTCCGGCCGTCCTCTCTCAACTATGTGTACCATTCATTTGTCTTCGCCGAACGACAGACCATTTTCCCTCGACCTCCATTCATTAGGACAGTGTAGCATTGGTTGACTTGGCCAAACAATGAGCTGGCTTCTCCCGGCCTCCCTCCCTCAACTATGTGTAGCGCTCGTTTGGTTTTGCCGATCGTTAGGCTGGTTTTTCCGGCCGTCCTCTCTCAACTATGTGTAGCACTCGCTTGGTTTTGCCGAACGTTAGGCTGGTTTTTCCGGCCTCCCTCTCTTAACTATGTGTAGCATTCATTTGTCTTCGCCAAACGACAGACCATCTTCCCCCGGCCTTCATTCATTAGGACAGTGTAGCATTGGTTGACTTGGCCAAACAATGAGCTGGCTTCTCCTGGCCTCCCTCCCTCAACTATGTGTAGCACTCGCTTGGTTTTGCCGAACGTTAGGCTGGTTTTTTCGGCCTCCCTCTCTCAACTATGTGTAGCATTCATTTGTCTTCGCCAAACGACAGACCATCTTCCCCCGGCCTCCATTCATTAGGACAGTGTAGCATTGGTTGACTTGGCCAAACAATGAGCTGGCTTCTCCCGGCCTCCCTCACTCAACTATGTGTAGCGCTCGTTTGGTTTTGCCGAACGTTAGGCTGGTTTTTCCGGCCGTCCTCTCTCAACTATGTGTAGCACTCGCTTGGTTTTGCAGAACGTTAGGCTGGTTTTCCGGCCTTCATCTCTAACTATGTGTACCATTCATTTTTCTTCGCCAAACGACAGACCATTTTCCCTCGGCCTCCATTCATTAGGACAGTGTAGCATTGGTTGACTTGGCCAAACAATGAGCTGGCTTCTCCCGGCCTACCTCCGTCAACTGTGTGTAGCACTCTCTTGGTTTTGCCGAACGTTAGGCTGGTTTTCGGCCTCCCTCTCTAACTATGTGTAGCATTCATTTGTCTTCGCCAAACGACAGACCATCTTTCCCCGGCCTCCATTCATTAGGACAGTGTAGCATTGGTTGACTTGGCCAAACAATGAGCTGGCTTCTCCCGGCCTCCCTCCCTCAACTTTGTGTAGCACTCGCTTGGTTTTGCCGAACGTTAGGCTGGTTTTTTCGGCCTCCCTCTCTTAACTATGTGTAGCATTCATTTGTCTTCGCCGAACGACAGACCATTTTCCCTCGGCCTCCATTCATTAGGACAGTGTAGCATTGGTTGACTTGGCCAAACAATGAGCTGGCTTCTCCCGGCCTCCCTCCCTCAACTATGTGTAGCACTCGCTTGGTTTTGCCGAACGTTAGGCTGGTTTTTCCGGCCTCCTCTCTTAACTATGTGTAGCATTCATTTGTCTTCGCCAAACGACAGACCATCTTCCCCGGCCTCCATTCATTAGGACAGTGTAGCATTGGTTGACTTGGCCAAACAATGAGCTGGCTTCTCCCGGCCTCCCTCCCTCAACTATGTGTAGCACTCGCTTGGTTTTGCCGAACGTTAGGCTGGTTTTTCCGGCCTCCTCTCTCAACTATGTGTAGCATTCATTTGTCTTCGCCAAACGACAGACCATCTTCCCCCGGCCTCCATTCATTAGGACAGTGTAGCATTGGTTGACTTGGCCAAACAATGAGCTGGCTTCTCCCGGCCTCCCTCCCTCAACTATGTGTAGCGCTCGTTTGGTTTTGCCGAACGTTAGGCTGGTTTTTCGGCCGTCCTCTCTCAACTATGTGTAGCACTCGCTTGGTTTTGCCGAACGTTAGGCTGGTTTTTCCGGCCTTCATCTCTAACTATGTGTACCATTCATTTTTCTTCGCCAAACGACAGACCATCTTCCGTCGGCCTCCATTCATTAGGACGGTGTAGCATTGGTTGGCTTGGCCAAACAATGAGCTGGCTTCTCCCGGCCTCCCTCCCTCAACTATGTGTTGCACTCGCTTGGTTTTGCCGAACGTTAGGCTGGTTTTTCGGCCTCCCTCTCTTAACTATGTGTAGCATTCATTTGTCTTCGCCAAACGACAGACCATCTTCCCCGGCCTCCATTCATTATGGCAGTGTAGCATTAGTTGACTTGGCCAAACAATGAGCTGGCTTCTCCCGGCCTCCCTCCCTCAACTATGTGTAGCGCTCGTTTGGTTTTGCCGATCGTTAGGCTGGTTTTTCCGGCCGTCCTCTCTCAACTATGTGTAGCACTCGCTTGGTTTTGCCGAACGTTAGGCTGGTTTTTCCGGCCTCCCTCTCTTAACTATGTGTAGCATTCATTTGTCTTCGCCAAACGACAGACCATCTTCCCCCGGCCTCCATTCATTAGGACAGTGTAGCATTGGTTGACTTGGCCAAACAATGAGCTGGCTTCTCCCGGCCTCCCTCCCTCAACTATGTGTACCACTCTCTTGGCTTTGCCGAACGTTAGGCTGGCTTTTCCGGCCTCCCTCTCTAACTATGTGTAGCATTCATTTGTCTTCGCCAAACGACAGACCATCTTCCCCGGCCTCCATTCATTAGGACAGTGTAGCATTCGTTGACTTGGCCAAACGATGAGCTGGCTTCTCCCGGCCTCCCTCCCTCAACTATGTGTAGCACTCGCTTGGTTTTCGCGAACTTTAAGCTGATTTTTCTGACCTCCCTCTCTACATACTATGTGTAGCATTCATTTGTCTTCGCCAAACGACAGACCATCTTCCCCCGGCCTCCATTCATTAGGACAGTGTAGCATTGGTTGACTTGGCCAAACAATGAGCTGGCTTCTCCCGGCCTCCCTCCCTCAACTATGTGTAGCGCTCGTTTGGTTTTGCCGAACGTTAGGCTGGTTTTTTCGGCCGTCCTCTCTCAACTATGTGTAGCACTCGCTTGGTTTTGCCGAACGTTAGGCTGGTTTTTCCGGCCTCCATCTCTAACTATGTGTACCATTCATTTTTCTTCGCCAAACGACAGAACATCTTCCGTCGGCCTCCATTCATTAGGACAGTGTAGCATTGGTTGACTTGGCCAAACAATGAGCTGGCTTCTCCCGGCCTCCCTCCCTCAACTATGTGTAGCGCTCGTTTGGTTTTGCCGAACGTTAGGCTGGTTTTTCCGGCCGTCCTCCCTCAACTATGTGTAGCACTCGCTTGGTTTTGCCGAACGTTAGGCTAGTTTTTCCGGCCTTCCCCTCTTAACTATGTGTAGCATTCATTAGTCTTCGCCAAACGACAGACCATCTTCCCCCGGCCTCCATTCACTAGGACAGTGTAGCATTGGTTGACTTGGCCAAACAATGAGCTGGCTTCTCCCGGCCTCCCTCCCTCAACTATGTGTAGCACTCGCTTGGTTTTGCCGAACGTTAGGCTGGTTTTTCCCGCCTCCCTCTCTCAACTATGTGTAGCATTCATTTGTCTTCGCCAAACGACAGACCATCTTCCCCCGGCCTCCATTCATTAGGACAGTGTAGCATTGGTTGACTTGGCCAAACAATGAGCTGGCTTCTCCCGGCCTCCCTCCCTCAACTATGTGTAGCGCTCGTTTGGTTTTGCCGATCGTTAGGCTGGTTTTTCCGGCCGTCCTCTCTCAACTATGTGTAGCACTCGCTTGGTTTTGCCGAACGTTAGGCTGGTTTTTCCGGCCTCCCTCTCTTAACTATGTGTAGCATTCATTTGTCTTCGCCAAACGACAGACCATCTTCCCCCGGCCTCCATTCATTAGGACAGTGTAGCATTGGTTGACTTGGCCAAACAATGAGCTGGCTTCTCCCGGCCTCCCTCCCTCAACTATGTGTAGCACTCGCTTGGTTTTGCCGAACGTTAGGCTGGTTTTTTCGGCCTCCCTCTCTCAACTATGTGTAGCATTCATTTGTCTTCGCCAAACGACAGACCATCTTTCCCCGGCCTCCATTCATTAGGACAGTGTAGCATTGGTTGACTTGGCCAAACAATGAGCTGGCTTCTCCCGGCCTCCCTCCTCAACTATGTGTAGCACTCGCTTGGTTTTGCCGAACGTTAGGCTGGTTTTTTCGGCCTCCTCTCTCAACTATGTGTAGCATTCATTTGTCTTCGCCAAACGACAGACCATCTTCCCCGGCCTCCATTCATTAGGGCAGTGTAGCATTAGTTGACTTGGCCAAACAATGAGCTGGCTTCTCCCGGCCTCCCTCCCTCAACTATGTGTAGCGCTCGTTTGGTTTTGCCGATCGTTAGGCTGGTTTTTCCGGCCGTCCTCTCTCAACTATGTGTAGCACTCGCTTGGTTTTGCCGAACGTTAGGCTGGTTTTTCCGGCCTTCATCTCTAACTATGTGTACCATTCATTTTTCTTCGCCAAACGACAGAACATCTTCCGTCGGCCTCCATTCATTAGGACAGTGTAGCATTGGTTGACTTGGCCAAACAATGAGCTGGCTTCTCCCGGCCTCCCTCCCTCAACTATGTGTTGCACTCGCTTGGTTTTGCCGAACGTTAGGCTGGTTTTTTCGGCCTCCCTCTCTTAACTATGTGTAGCATTCATTTGTCTTCGCCAAACGACAGACCATCTTCCCCCGGCCTCCATTCATTAGGACAGTGTAGCATTGGTTGACTTGGCCAAACAATGAGCTGGCTTCTCCCGGCCTCCCTCCCTCAACTATGTGTAGCGCTCGTTTGGTTTTGCCGAACGTTAGGCTGGTTTTTTCGGCCGTCCTCTCTCAACTATGTGTAGCACTCGCTTGGTTTTGCCGAACGTTAGGCTGGTTTTTCCGGCCTCCATCTCTAACTATGTGTACCATTCATTTTTCTTCGCCAAACGACAGAACATCTTCCGTCGGCCTCCATTCATTAGGACGGTGTAGCATTGGTTGGCTTGGCCAAACAATGAGCTGGCTTCTCCCGGCCTCCCTCCCTCAACTATGTGTTGCACTCGCTTGGTTTTGCCGAACGTTAGGCTGGTTTTTTCGGCCTCCCTCTCTTAACTATGTGTAGCATTCATTTGTCTTCGCCAAACGACAGACCATCTTCCCCCGGCCTCCATTCATTAGGACAGTGTAGCATTGGTTTACTTGGCCAAACAATGAGCTGGCTTTTCCCGGCCTCCCTCCCTCAACTATGTGTAGCACTCGCTTGGTTTTGCCGAACGTTAGGCTGGTTTTTCCGGCCGTCCCCTCTTAACTATGTGTAGCATTCATTTGTCTTCGCCAAACGACAGACCATCTTCCCCCGGCCTCCATTCATTAGGACAGTGTAGCATTGGTTGACTTGGCCAAACAATGAGCTGGCTTCTCCCGGCCTCCCTCCCTCAACTATGTGTAGCACTCGCTTGGTTTTGCCGAACGTTAGGCTGGTTTTTCCGGCCGTCCTCTCTCAACTATGTGTACCATTCATTTGTCTTCGCCAAACGACAGACCATCTTCCCCCGGCCTCCATTCATTAGGGCAGTGTAGCATTAGTTGACTTGGCCAAACAATGAGCTGGCTTCTCCCGGCCTCCCTCCCTCAACTATGTGTAGCGCTCGTTTGGTTTTGCCGATCGTTAGGCTGGTTTTTCCGGCCGTCCTCTCTCAACTATGTGTAGCACTCGCTTGGTTTTGCCGAACGTTAGGCTGGTTTTTCCGGCCTCCCTCTCTTAACTATGTGTAGCATTCATTTGTCTTCGCCAAACGACAGACCATCTTCCCCCGGCCTTCATTCATTAGGACAGTGTAGCATTGGTTGACTTGGCCAAACAATGAGCTGGCTTCTCCTGGCCTCCCTCCCTCAACTATGTGTAGCACTCGCTTGGTTTTGCCGAACGTTAGGCTGGTTTTTTCGGCCTCCCTCTCTCAACTATGTGTAGCATTCATTTGTCTTCGCCAAACGACAGATCATCCTTCCCCGGCCTCCATTCATTAGGACAGTGTAGCATTGGTTGACTTGGCCAAACAATGAGCTGGCTTCTCCCGGCCTCCCTCCCTCAACTATGTGTAGCACTCGCTTGGTTTTGCCGAACGTTAGGCTGGTTTTTCCGGCCTCCCTCTCTTAACTATGTGTAGCATTCATTTGTCTTCGCCAAACGACAGACCATCTTCCCCCGGCCTTCATTCATTAGGACAGTGTAGCATTGGTTGACTTGGCCAAACAATGAGCTGGCTTCTCCTGGCCTCCCTCCCTCAACTATGTGTAGCACTCGCTTGGTTTTGCCGAACGTTAGGCTGGTTTCGGCCTCCCTCTCTCAACTATGTGTAGCATTCATTTGTCTTCGCCAAACGACAGATCATCTTTCCCCGGCCTCCATTCATTAGGACAGTGTAGCATTGGTTGACTTGGCCAAACAATGAGCTGGCTTCTCCCGGCCTCCCTCACTCAACTATGTGTAGCGCTCGTTTGGTTTTGCCGAACGTTAGGCTGGTTTTTCCGGCCGTCCTCTCTCAAGTATGGGGAGCACCCGCTTGGTGTTGCCGAACGTTAGGCTGGTTTTCCGGCCTTCATCTCTAACTATGTGTACCATTCATTTTTCTTCGCCAAACGACAGAACATCTTCCGTCGGCCTCCATTCATTAGGACAGTGTAGCATTGGTTGACTTGGCCAAACAATGAGCTGGCTTCTCCCGGCCTCCCTCCCTCAACTATGTGTTGCACTCGCTTGGTTTTGCCGAACGTTAGGCTGGTTTTTTCGGC
The DNA here is from genome assembly GCA_029168955.1 of Aplectana chamaeleonis. Lineage (NCBI taxonomy): Eukaryota > Metazoa > Nematoda > Chromadorea > Rhabditida > Cosmocercidae > Aplectana > Aplectana chamaeleonis. The sequence goes on along the minus strand of JAPDOI010001071.1, from coordinate 31,477 downwards.
CTCCCTCTCTTAACTATGTGTAGCATTCATTTGTCTTCGCCAAACGACAGACCATCTTCCCCCGGCCTCCATTCATTAGGACAGTGTAGCATTGGTTGACTTGGCCAAACAATGAGCTGGCTTCTCCCGGCCTCCCTCCCTCAACTATGTGTAGCGCTCGCTTGGTTTTGCCGAACGTTAGGCTGGTTTTTCCGGCCTCCCTCTCTTAACTATGTGTAGCATTCATTTGTCTTCGCCAAACGACAGACCATCTTCCCCCGGCCTTCATTCATTAGGACAGTGTAGCATTGGTTGACTTGGCCAAACAATGAGCTGGCTTCTCCCGGCCTCCCTCCCTCAACTATGTGTTGCACTCGCTTGGTTTTGCCGAACGTTAGGCTGGTGTTTGCGGCCTCCTCTCTTAACTATGTGTAGCATTCATTTGTCTTCGCCAAACGACAGACCATCTTCCCCGGCCTCCATTCATTAGGACAGTGTAGCATTGGTTGACTTGGCCAAACAATGAGCTGGCTTCTCCCGGCCTCCCTCCCTCAACTATGTGTAGCACTCGCTTGGTTTTGCCGAACGTTAGGCTGGTTTTTTAGGCCGTCCTCTCTCAACTATGCGTAGCACTCGCTTGGTTTTGCCGAACGTTAGGCTGGTTTTTCCGGCCTTCCCCTCTTAACTATGTGTAGCATTCATTTGTCTTCCCCAAACGACAGACCATCTTCCCCCGGCCTCCATTCATTAGGACAGTGTAGCATTGGTTGACTTGGCCAAACAATGAGCTGGCTTCTCCCGGCCTCCCTCCCTCAACTATGTGTAGCACTCGCTTGGTTTTGCCGAACGTTAGGCTGGTTTTTTCGGCCTCCCTCTCTTAACTATGTGTAGCATTCATTTGTCTTCGCCAAACGACAGACCATCTTCCCCCGGCCTCCATTCATTAGGACAGTGTAGCATTGGTTGACTTGGCCAAACAATGAGCTGGCTTCTCCCGGCCTCCCTCCCTCAACTATGTGTAGCACTCGCTTGGTTTTGCCGAACGTTAGGCTGGGTTTTTCGGCCGGCCTCTCTCAACTCTGTGTAGCATTCATTTGTCTTCGCCAAACGCCAGACCATTTTCCCTCGGCCTCCATTCATTAGGACAGTGTAGCATTGGTTGACTTGGCCAAACAATGAGCTGGCTTCTCCCGGCCTCCCTCCCTCAACTATGTGTAGCGCTCGTTTGGTTTTGCCGATCGTTAGGCTGGTTTTTCCGGCCGTCCTCTCTCAACTATGTGTAGCACTCGCTTGGTTTTGCCGAACGTTAGGCTGGTTTTTCCGGCCTCCCTCTCTTAACTATGTGTAGCATTCATTTGTCTTCGCCAAACGACAGAACATCTTCCGTCGGCCTCCATTCATTAGGACAGTGTAGCATTGGTTGACTTGGCCAAACAATGAGCTGGCTTCTCCTGGCCTCCCTCCCTCAACTATGTGTAGCACTCGCTTGGTTTTGCCGAACGTTAGGCTGGTTTTTTCGGCCTCCCTCTCTCAACTATGTGTAGCATTCATTTGTCTTCGCCAAACTGTAGACCGTCTTCCCCCGGCCTCCATTCATTAGGGCAGTGTAGCATTAGTTGACTTGGCCAAACAATGAGCTGGCTTCTCCCGGCCTCCCTCCCTCAACTATGTGTAGCGCTCGTTTGGTTTTGCCGATCGTTAGGCTGGTTTTTCCGGCCGTCCTCTCTCAACTATGTGTAGCACTCGCTTGGTTTTGCCGAACGTTAGGCTGGTTTTTCCGGCCTCCCTCTCTTAACTATGTGTAGCATTCATTTGTCTTCGCCAAACGACAGACCATCTTCCCCCGGCCTTCATTCATTAGGACAGTGTAGCATTGGTTGACTTGGCCAAACAATGAGCTGGCTTCTCCTGGCCTCCCTCCCTCAACTATGTGTAGCACTCGCTTGGTTTTGCCGAACGTTAGGCTGGTTTTTTCGGCCTCCCTCTCTCAACTATGTGTAGCATTCATTTGTCTTCGCCAAACGACAGATCATCTTTCCCCGGCCTCCATTCATTAGGACAGTGTAGCATTGGTTGACTTGGCCAAACAATGAGCTGGCTTCTCCCGGCCTCCCTCACTCAACTATGTGTAGCGCTCGTTTGGTTTTGCCGAACGTTAGGCTGGTTTTTTCGGCCGTCCTCTCTCAACTATGTGTAGCACTCGCTTGGTTTTGCCGAACGTTAGGCTGGTTTTTCCGGCCTCCATCTCTAACTATGTGTACCATTCATTTTTCTTCGCCAAACGACAGAACATCTTCCGTCGGCCTCCATTCATTAGGACAGTGTAGCATTGGTTGGCTTGGCCAAACAATGAGCTGGCTTCTCCCGGCCTCCCTCCCTCAACTATGTGTTGCACTCGCTTGGTTTTGCCGAACGTTAGGCTGGTTTTTTCGGCCTCCCTCTCTTAACTATGTGTAGCATTCATTTGTCTTCGCCAAACGACAGACCATCTTCCCCCGGCCTCCATTCATTAGGACAGTGTAGCATTGGTTGACTTGGCCAAACAATGAGCTGGCTTCTCCCGGCCTCCCTCCCTCAACTATGTGTAGCACTCGCTTGGTTTTGCTGAACGTTAGGCTGGTTTTTCCGGCCGTCCCCTCTTAACTATGTGTAGCATTCATTTGTCTTCCCCAAACGACAGACCATCTTCCCCCGGCCTCCATTCATTAGGACAGTGTAGCATTGGTTGACTTGGCCAAACAATGAGCTGGCTTCTCCTGGCCTCCCTCCCTCAACTATGTGTAGCACTCGCTTGGTTTTGCCGAACGTTAGGCTGGTTTTTTCGGCCTCCCTCTCTCAACTATGTGTAGCATTCATTTGTCTTCGCCAAACTGTAGACCGTCTTCCCCCGGCCTCCATTCATTAGGGCAGTGTAGCATTAGTTGACTTGGCCAAACAATGAGCTGGCTTCTCCCGGCCTCCCTCCCTCAACTATGTGTAGCGCTCGTTTGGTTTTGCCGATCGTTAGGCTGGTTTTTCCGGCCGTCCTCTCTCAACTATGTGTAGCACTCGCTTGGTTTTGCCGAACGTTAGGCTGGTTTTTCCGGCCTCCCTCTCTTAACTATGTGTAGCATTCATTTGTCTTCGCCAAACGACAGACCATCTTCCCCCGGCCTTCATTCATTAGGACAGTGTAGCATTGGTTGACTTGGCCAAACAATGAGCTGGCTTCTCCTGGCCTCCCTCCCTCAACTATGTGTAGCACTCGCTTGGTTTTGCCGAACGTTAGGCTGGTTTTTTCGGCCTCCCTCTCTCAACTATGTGTAGCAGTCATTTGTCTTCGCCAAACGACAGACCATCTTCCCCCGGCCTTCATTCATTAGGACAGTGTAGCATTGGTTGACTTGGCCAAACAATGAGCTGGCTTCTCCTGGCCTCCCTCCCTCAACTATGTGTAGCACTCGCTTGGTTTTGCCGAACGTTAGGCTGGTTTTTCCGGCCGTCCTCTCTCAACTATGTGTAGCATTCATTTGTCTTCGCCAAACGACAGATCATCTTTCCCCGGCCTCCATTCATTAGGACAGTGTAGCATTGGTTGACTTGGCCAAACAATGAGCTGGCTTCTCCCGGCCTCCCTCACTCAACTATGTGTAGCGCTCGTTTGGTTTTGCCGAACGTTAGGCTGGTTTTTTCGGCCGTCCTCTCTCAACTATGTGTAGCACTCGCTTGGTTTTGCCGAACGTTAGGCTGGTTTTTCCGGCCTCCATCTCTAACTATGTGTACCATTCATTTTTCTTCGCCAAACGACAGAACATCTTCCGTCGGCCTCCATTCATTAGGACAGTGTAGCATTGGTTGACTTGGCCAAACAATGAGCTGGCTTCTCCCGGCCTCCCTCTCTCAACTATGTGTTGCACTCGCTTGGTTTTGCCGAACGTTAGGCTGGTTTTTTCGGCCTCCCTCTCTTAACTATGTGTAGCATTCATTTGTCTTCGCCAAACGACAGACCATCTTCCCCCGGCCTCCATTCATTAGGACAGTGTAGCATTGGTTGACTTGGCCGAACAATGAGCTGGCTTCTCCCGGCCTCCCTCCCTCAACTATGTGTAGCACTCGCTTGGTTTTGCCGAACGTTAGGCTGGTTTTTCCGGCCGTCCCCTCTTAACTATGTGTAGCATTCATTTGTCTTCCCCAAACGACAGACCATCTTCCCCCGGCCTCCATTCATTAGGACAGTGTAGCATTGGTTGACTTGGCCAAACAATGAGCTGGCTTCTCCCGGCCTCCTTCCCTCAACTATGTGTAGCGCTCGTTTGGTTTTGCCGATCGTTAGGCTGGTTTTTCCGGCCGTCCTCTCTCAACTATGTGTAGCACTCGCTTGGTTTTGCCGAACGTTAGGCTGGTTTTTCCGGCCTCCCTCTCTTAACTATGTGTAGCATTCATTTGTCTTCGCCAAACGACAGACCATCTTCCCCCGGCCTTCATTCATTAAGACAGTGTAGCATTGGTTGACTTGGCCAAACAATGAGCTGGCTTCTCCTGGCCTCCCTCCCTCAACTATGTGTAGCACTCGCTTGGTTTTGCCGAACGTTAGGCTGGTTTTTTCGGCCTCCCTCTCTCAACTATGTGTAGCAGTCATTTGTCTTCGCCAAACGACAGATCATCTTTCCCCGGCCTCCATTCATTAGGACAGTGTAGCATTGGTTGACTTGGCCAAACAATGAGCTGGCTTCTCCCGGCCTCCCTCACTCAACTATGTGTAGCGCTCGTTTGGTTTTGCCGAACGTTAGGCTGGTTTTTCCGGCCGTCCTCTCTCAACTATGTGTAGCACTCGCTTGGTTTTGCAGAACGTTAGGCTGGTTTTTCCGGCCTTCATCTCTAACTATGTGTACCATTCATTTTTCTTCGCCAAACGACAGAACATCTTCCGTCGGCCTCCATTCATTAGGACAGTGTAGCATTGGTTGACTTGGCCAAACAATGAGCTGGCTTCTCCCGGCCTCCCTCCCTCAACTATGTGTTGCACTCGCTTGGTTTTGCCGAACGTTAGGCTGGTTTTTTCGGCCTCCCTCTCTTAACTATGTGTAGCATTCACTTGTCTTCGCCAAACGACAGACCATCTTCCCCCGGCCTCCATTCATTAGGACAGTGTAGCATTGGTTGACTTGGCCAAACAATGAGCTGGCTTCTCCCGGCCTCCCTCCCTCAACTATGTGTAGCGCTCGTTTGGTTTTGCCGATCGTTAGGCTGGTTTTTCCGGCCGTCCTCTCTCAACTATGTGTAGCACTCGCTTGGTTTTGCCGAACGTTAGGCTGGTTTTTCCGGCCTCCCTCTCTTAACTATGTGTAGCATTCATTTGTCTTCGCCAAACGACAGACCATCTTCCCCCGGCCTTCATTCATTAGGACAGTGTAGCATTGGTTGACTTGGCCAAACAATGAGCTGGCTTCTCCTGGCCTCCCTCCCTCAACTATGTGTAGCACTCGCTTGGTTTTGCCGAACGTTAGGCTGGTTTTTTCGGCCTCCCTCTCTCAACTATGTGTAGCATTCATTTGTCTTCGCCAAACTGTAGACCGTCTTCCCCCGGCCTCCATTCATTAGGGCAGTGTAGCATTAGTTGACTTGGCCAAACAATGAGCTGGCTTCTCCCGGCCTCCCTCCCTCAACTATGTGTAGCGCTCGTTTGGTTTTGCCGATCGTTAGGCTGGTTTTTCCGGCCGTCCTCTCTCAACTATGTGTAGCACTCGCTTGGTTTTGCCGAACGTTAGGCTGGTTTTTCCGGCCTCCCTCTCTTAACTATGTGTAGCATTCATTTGTCTTCGCCAAACGACAGACCATCTTTCCCCGGCCTCCATTCATTAGGACAGTGTAGCATTGGTTGACTTGGCCAAACAATGAGCTGGCTTCTCCCGGCCTCCCTCCCTCAACTATGTGTAGCACTCGCTTGGTTTTGCCGAACGTTAGGCTGGTTTTTCCGGCCTCCCTCTCTCAACTATGTGTAGCATTCATTTGTCTTCGCCAAACGACAGACCATCTTCCCCGGCCTCCATTCATTAGGACAATGTAGCATTGGTTGACTTGGCCAAACAATGAGCTGGCTTCTCCCGGCCTCCCTCCCTCAACTATGTGTAGCACTCGCTTGGTTTTGCCGAACGTTAGGCTGGTTTTTCCGGCCTCCTCTCTTAACTATGTGTAGCATTCATTTGTCTTCGCCAAACGACAGACCATCTTCCCCGGCCTCCATTCATTAGGACAGTGTAGCATTGGTTGACTTGGCCAAACAATGAGCTGGCTTCTGCCGGCCTCCCCCCCTCAACTATGTGTAGCGCTCGCGTGGGTTTGCCGGACGGTAGGCTGGGTTTTTCGGCCTCCCTCCCTCAACTATGTGTAGCATTCATTTGTCTTCGCCAAACGACAGACCATCTTCCCCCGGCCTCCATTCATTAGGGCAGTGTAGCATTAGTTGACTTGGCCAAACAATGAGCTGGCTTCTCCCGGCCTCCCTCCCTCAACTATGTGTAGCGCTCGTTTGGTTTTGCCGATCGTTAGGCTGGTTTTTCCGGCCGTCCTCTCTCAACTATGTGTAGCACTCGCTTGGTTTTGCCGAACGTTAGGCTGGTTTTTTCGGCCGTCCTCTCTTAACTATGTGTAGCATTCATTTGTCTTCGCCAAACGACAGACCATCTTCCCCCGGCCTTCATTCATTAGGACAGTGTAGCATTGGTTGACTTGGCCAAACAATGAGCTGGCTTCTCCTGGCCTCCCTCCCTCAACTATGTGTAGCACTCGCTTGGTTTTGCCGAACGTTAGGCTGGTTTTTTCGGCCTCCCTCTCTCAACTATGTGTAGCATTCATTTGTCTTCGCCAAACGACAGATCATCTTTCCCCGGCCTCCATTCATTAGGACAGTGTAGCATTGGTTGACTTGGCCAAACAATGAGCTGGCTTCTCCCGGCCTCCTCACTCAACTATGTGTAGCGCTCGTTTGGTTTTGCCGAACGTTAGGCTGGTTTTTTCGGCCGTCCTCTCTCAACTATGTGTAGCACTCGCTTGGTTTTGCCGAACGTTAGGCTGGTTTTTCCGGCCTTCATCTCTAACTATGTGTACCATTCATTTTTCTTCGCCAAACGACAGAACATCTTCCGTCGGCCTCCATTCATTAGGACAGTGTAGCATTGGTTGACTTGGCCAAACAATGAGCTGGCTTCTCCCGGCCTCCCTCCCTCAACTATGTGTTGCACTCGCTTGGTTTTGCCGAACGTTAGGCTGGTTTTTTCGGCCTCCCTCTCTTAACTATGTGTAGCATTCATTTGTCTTCGCCAAACGACAGACCATCTTCCCCCGGCCTCCATTCATTAGGACAGTGTAGCATTGGTTGACTTGGCCAAACAATGAGCTGGCTTCTCCCGGCCTCCCTCCCTCAACTATGTGTAGCACTCGCTTGGTTTTGCCGAACGTTAGGCTGGTTTTTCCGGCCGTCCCCTCTTAACTATGTGTAGCATTCATTTGTCTTCCCCAAACGACAGACCATCTTCCCCCGGCCTCCATTCATTAGGACAGTGTAGCATTGGTTGACTTGGCCAAACAATGAGCTGGCTTCTCCCGGCCTCCCTCCCTCAACTATGTGTAGCACTCGCTTGGTTTTGCCGAACGTTAGGCTGGTTTTTCCGGCCTCCCTCTCTTAACTATGTGTAGCATTCATTTGTCTTCGCCAAACGACAGACCATCTTCCCCCGGCCTTCATTCATTAGGACAGTGTAGCATTGGTTGACTTGGCCAAACAATGAGCTGGCTTCTCCTGGCCTCCCTCCCTCAACTATGTGTAGCACTCGCTTGGTTTTGCCGAACGTTAGGCTGGTTTTTTCGGCCTCCCTCTCTCAACTATGTGTAGCATTCATTTGTCTTCGCCAAACGACAGATCATCTTTCCCCGGCCTCCATTCATTAGGACAGTGTAGCATTGGTTGACTTGGCCAAACAATGAGCTGGCTTCTCCCGGCCTCCCTCACTCAACTATGTGTAGCGCTCGTTTGGTTTTGCCGAACGTTAGGCTGGTTTTTTCGGCCGTCCTCTCTCAACTATGTGTAGCACTCGCTTGGTTTTGCCGAACGTTAGGCTGGTTTTTCCGGCCTTCATCTCTAACTATGTGTACCATTCATTTGTCTTCGCCAATCGACAGAACATCTTCCGTCGGCCTCCATTCATTAGGACAGTGTAGCATTGGTTGACTTGGCCAAACAATGAGCTGGCTTCTCCCGGCCTCCCTCCTCAACTATGTGTTGCACTCGCTTGGTTTTGCTGAACGTTAGGCTGGTTTCTTCGGCCTCCCTCTCTTAACTATGTGTAGCATTCATTTGTCTTCGCCAAACCACAGGCCAACTTCCCCCGCCCTCCATTCATTAGGACAGTGTAGCATTAGTTGACTTGGCCAAACAATGAGCTGGCTTCTCCCGGCCTCCCTCCCTCAACTATGTGTAGCGCTCGTTTGGTTTTGCCGATCGTTAGGCTGGTTTTTCCGGCCGTCCTCTCTCAACTATGTGTAGCACTCGCTTGGTTTTGCCGAACGTTAGGCTGGTTTTTCCGGCCTCCCTCTCTTAACTATGTGTAGCATTCATTTGTCTTCGCCAAACGACAGACCATCTTCCCCCGGCCTTCATTCATTAGGACAGTGTAGCATTGGTTGACTTGGCCAAACAATGAGCTGGCTTCTCCTGGCCTCCCTCCCTCAACTATGTGTAGCACTCGCTTGGTTTTGCCGAACGTTAGGCTGGTTTTTTCGGCCTCCCTCTCTCAACTATGTGTAGCATTCATTTGTCTTCGCCAAACGACAGATCATCTTTCCCCGGCCTCCATTCATTAGGACAGTGTAGCATTGGTTGACTTGGCCAAACAATGAGCTGGCTTCTCCCGGCCTCCCTCCCTCAACTATGTGTAGCGCTCGTTTGGTTTTGCCGATCGTTAGGCTGGTTTTTCCGGCCGTCCTCTCTCAACTATGTGTAGCACTCGCTTGGTTTTGCCGAACGTTAGGCTGGTTTTTCCGGCCTCCCTCTCTTAACTATGTGTAGCATTCATTTGTCTTCGCCAAACGACAGACCATCTTCCCCCGGCCTTCATTCATTAAGACAGTGTAGCATTGGTTGACTTGGCCAAGCAATGAGCTGGCTTCTCCTGGCCTCCCTCCCTCAACTATGTGTAGCACTCGCTTGGTTTTGCCGAACGTTAGGCTGGTTTTTTCGGCCTCCCTCTCTCAACTATGTGTAGCAGTCATTTGTCTTCGCCAAACGACAGATCATCTTTCCCCGGCCTCCATTCATTAGGACAGTGTAGCATTGGTTGACTTGGCCAAACAATGAGCTGGCTTCTCCCGGCCTCCCTCACTCAACTATGTGTAGCGCTCGTTTGGTTTTGCCGAACGTTAGGCTGGCTTCTCCCGGCCTCCCTCCCTCAACTATGTGTAGCACTCGCTTGGTTTTGCCGAACGTTAGGCTGGTTTTTCCGGCCTTCATCTCTAACTATGTGTACCATTCATTTTTCTTCGCCAGACGACAGAACATCTTCCGTCGGCCTCCATTCATTAGGACAGTGTAGCATTGGTTGACTTGGCCAAACAATGAGCTGGCTTCTCCCGGCCTCCCTCCCTCAACTATGTGTTGCACTCGCTTGGTTTTGCCGAACGTTAGGCTGGTTTTTTCGGCCTCCCTCTCTTAACTATGTGTAGCATTCATTTGTCTTCGCCAAACGACAGACCATCTTCCCCCGGCCTCCATTCATTAGGACAGTGTAGCATTGGTTGACTTGGCCAAACAATGAGCTGGCTTCTCCCGGCCTCCCTCCCTCAACTATGTGTAGCGCTCGCTTGGTTTTGCCGAACGTTAGGCTGGTTTTTCCGGCCTCCCTCTCTTAACTATGTGTAGCATTCATTTGTCTTCGCCAAACGACAGACCATCTTCCCCCGGCCTTCATTCATTAGGACAGTGTAGCATTGGTTGACTTGGCCAAACAATGAGCTGGCTTCTCCTGGCCTCCCTCCCTCAACTATGTGTAGCACTCGCTTGGTTTTGCCGAACGTTAGGCTGGTTTTTTCGGCCTCCCTCTCTCAACTATGTGTAGCATTCATTTGTCTTCGCCAAACGACAGATCATCTTTCCCCGGCCTCCATTCATTAGGACAGTGTAGCATTGGTTGACTTGGCCAAACAATGAGCTGGCTTCTCCCGGCCTCCCTCACTCAACTATGTGTAGCGCTCGTTTGGTTTTGCCGAACGTTAGGCTGGTTTTTTCGGCCGTCCTCTCTCAACTATGTGTAGCACTCGCTTGGTTTTGCCGAACGTTAGGCTGGTTTTTCCGGCCTCCCTCTCTTAACTATGTGTAGCATTCATTTGTCTTCGCCAAACGACAGACCATCTTCCCCCGGCCTTCATTCATTAGGACAGTGTAGCATTGGTTGACTTGGCCAAACAATGAGCTGGCTTCTCCTGGCCTCCCTCCCTCAACTATGTGTAGCACTCGCTTGGTTTTGCCGAACGTTAGGCTGGTTTTTTCGGCCTCCCTCTCCCAACTATGTGTAGCAGTCATTTGTCTTCGCCAAACGACAGATCATCTTTCCCCGGCCTCCATTCATTAGGACAGTGTAGCATTGGTTGACTTGGCCAAACAATGAGCTGGCTTCTCCCGGCCTCCCTCACTCAACTATGTGTAGCGCTCGTTTGGTTTTGCCGAACGTTAGGCTGGTTTTTTCGGCCGTCCTCTCTCAACTATGTGTAGCACTCGCTTGGTTTTGCCGAACGTTAGGCTGGTTTTTCCGGCCTCCATCTCTAACTATGTGTACCATTCATTTTTCTTCGCCAAACGACAGAACATCTTCCGTCGGCCTCCATTCATTAGGACAGTGTAGCATTGGTTGGCTTGGCCAAACAATGAGCTGGCTTCTCCCGGCCTCCCTCCCTCAACTATGTGTTGCACTCGCTTGGTTTTGCCGAACGTTAGGCTGGTTTTTTCGGCCTCCCTCTCTTAACTATGTGTAGCATTCATTTGTCTTCGCCAAACGACAGACCATCTTCCCCCGGCCTCCATTCATTAGGACAGTGTAGCATTGGTTGACTTGGCCGAACAATGAGCTGGCTTCTCCCGGCCTCCCTCCCTCAACTATGTGTAGCACTCGCTTGGTTTTGCCGAACGTTAGGCTGGTTTTTCCGGCCGTCCCCTCTTAACTATGTGTAGCATTCATTTGTCTTCCCCAAACGACAGACCATCTTCCCCCGGCCTCCATTCATTAGGACAGTGTAGCATTGGTTGACTTGGCCAAACAATGAGCTGGCTTCTCCCGGCCTCCTTCCCTCAACTATGTGTAGCGCTCGTTTGGTTTTGCCGATCGTTAGGCTGGTTTTTCCGGCCGTCCTCTCTCAACTATGTGTAGCACTCGCTTGGTTTTGCCGAACGTTAGGCTGGTTTTTCCGGCCTCCCTCTCTTAACTATGTGTAGCATTCATTTGTCTTCGCCAAACGACAGACCATCTTCCCCCGGCCTTCATTCATTAAGACAGTGTAGCATTGGTTGACTTGGCCAAACAATGAGCTGGCTTCTCCTGGCCTCCCTCCCTCAACTATGTGTAGCACTCGCTTGGTTTTGCCGAACGTTAGGCTGGTTTTTTCGGCCTCCCTCTCTCAACTATGTGTAGCATTCATTTGTCTTCGCCAAACGACAGATCATCTTTCCCCGGCCTCCATTCATTAGGACAGTGTAGCATTGGTTGACTTGGCCAAACAATGAGCTGGCTTCTCCCGGCCTCCCTCACTCAACTATGTGTAGCGCTCGTTTGGTTTTGCCGAACGTTAGGCTGGTTTTTCGGCCGTCCTCTCTCAACTATGTGTAGCACTCGCTTGGTTTTGCCGAACGTTAGGCTGGTTTTTCCGGCCTTCATCTCTAACTATGTGTACCATTCATTTTTCTTCGCCAAACGACAGAACATCTTCCGTCGGCCTCCATTCATTAGGACAGTGTAGCATTGGTTGACTTGGCCAAACAATGAGCTGGCTTCTCCCGGCCTCCCTCCCTCAACTATGTGTTGCACTCGCTTGGTTTTGCCGAACGTTAGGCTGGTTTTTTCGGCCTCCCTCTCTTAACTATGTGTAGCATTCATTTGTCTTCGCCAAACGACAGACCATCTTCCCCCGGCCTCCATTCATTAGGACAGTGTAGCATTGGTTGACTTGGCCAAACAATGAGCTGGCTTCTCCCGGCCTCCCTCCCTCAACTATGTGTAGCGCTCGTTTGGTTTTGCCGATCGTTAGGCTGGTTTTTCCGGCCGTCCTCTCTCAACTATGTGTAGCACTCGCTTGGTTTTGCCGAACGTTAGGCTGGTTTTTCCGGCCTCCCTCTCTTAACTATGTGTAGCATTCATTTGTCTTCGCCAAACGACAGACCATCTTCCCCCGGCCTTCATTCATTAGGACAGTGTAGCATTGGTTGACTTGGCCAAACAATGAGCTGGCTTCTCCTGGCCTCCCTCCCTCAACTATGTGTAGCACTCGCTTGGTTTTGCCGAACGTTAGGCTGGTTTTTCCGGCCTCCCTCTCTTAACTATGTGTAGCATTCATTTGTCTTCGCCAAACGACAGACCATCTTCCCCGGCCTCCATTCATTAGGACAGTGTAGCATTGGTTGACTTGGCCAAACAATGAGCTGGCTTCTCACGGCCTTCCTCCCTCAACTATGTGTAGCACTCGCTTGGTTTTGCCGAACGTTAGGCTGGTTTTTCCGGCCTCCTCTCTTAACTATGTGTAGCATTCATTTGTCTTCGCCAAACGACAGACCATCTTCCCCGGCCTCCATTCATTAAGACAGTGTAGCATTGGTTGACTTGGCCAAGCAATGAGCTGGCTTGTCCTGGCCTCCCTCCCTCAACTATGTGTAGCACTCGCTTCGTTTTGCCGAACGTTAGGCTGGTTTTTCCGCCTCCCTCTCTCAACTATGTGTAGCAGTCATTTGTCTTCGCCAAACGACAGATCATCTTTCCCCGGCCTCCATTCATTAGGACAGTGTAGCATTGGTTGACTTGGCCAAACAATGAGCTGGCTTCTCCCGGCCTCCCTCACTCAACTATGTGTAGCGCTCGTTTGGTTTTGCCGAACGTTAGGCTGGTTTTTTCGGCCGTCCTCTCTCAACTATGTGTAGCACTCGCTTGGTTTTGCCGAACGTTAGGCTGGTTTTTCCGGCCTTCATCTCTAACTATGTGTACCATTCATTTTTCTTCGCCAGACGACAGAACATCTTCCGTCGGCCTCCATTCATTAGGACAGTGTAGCATTGGTTGACTTGGCCAAACAATGAGCTGGCTTCTCCCGGCCTCCCTCCCTCAACTATGTGTTGCACTCGCTTGGTTTTGCCGAACGTTAGGCTGGTTTTTTCGGCCTCCCTCTCTTAACTATGTGTAGCCGTCTTTTGTCTTCGCCAAACGACAGACCATCTTCCCCGGCCTCCATTCATTAGGACAGTGTAGCATTGGTTGACTTGGCCAAACAATGAGCTGGCTTCTCCCGGCCTCCCTCCCTCAACTATGTGTAGCGCTCGCTTGGTTTTGCCGAACGTTAGGCTGGTTTTTCCGGCCTCCCTCTCTTAACTATGTGTAGCATTCATTTGTCTTCGCCAAACGACAGACCATCTTCCCCCGGCCTTCATTCATTAGGACAGTGTAGCATTGGTTGACTTGGCCAAACAATGAGCTGGCTTCTCCTGGCCTCCTCCCTCAACTATGTGTAGCACTCGCTTGGTTTTGCCGAACGTTAGGCTGGTTTTTCGGCCTCCTCTCTCAACTATGTGTAGCAGTCATTTGTCTTCGCCAAACGACAGATCATCTTTCCCCGGCCTCCATTCATTAGGACAGTGTAGCATTGGTTGACTTGGCCAAACAATGAGCTGGCTTCTCCCGGCCTCCCTCACTCAACTATGTGTAGCGCTCGTTTGGTTTTGCCGAACGTTAGGCTGGTTTTTTCGGCCGTCCTCTCTCAACTATGTGTAGCACTCGCTTGGTTTTGCCGAACGTTAGGCTGGTTTTTCCGGCCTTCATCTCTAACTATGTGTACCATTCATTTTTCTTCGCCAAACGACAGAACATCTTCCGTCGGCCTCCATTCATTAGGACAGTGTAGCATTGGTTGACTTGGCCAAACAATGAGCTGGCTTCTCCCGGCCTCCCTCCCTCAACTATGTGTTGCACTCGCTTGGTTTTGCCGAACGTTAGGCTGGTTTTCCGGCCTCCTCTCTTAACTATGTGTAGCATTCCCTTGTCTTCGCCAAACGACAGACCATCTTACCCCGGCCTCCATTCATTAGGACAGTGTAGCATTGGTTGACTTGGCCAAACAATGAGCTGGCTTCTCCCGGCCTCCCTCCCTCCACTATCTGTAGCACTCGCCTGCTTTTGCCGGACGTGAGGCTGGGTTTTCCGGCCGTCCTCTCTAACTATGTGTAGCATTCATTTGTCTTCGCCAAACGACAGACCATCTTCCCCCGGCCTCCATTCATTAGGGCAGTGTAGCATTAGTTGACTTGGCCAAACAATGAGCTGGCTTCTCCCGGCCTCCCTCCCTCAAATATGTGTAGCACTCGCTTGGTTTTGCCGAACGTTAGGCTAGTTTTTCCGGCTTCCCTCTCTTAACTATGTGTAGCATTCATTTGTCTTCGCCAAACGACAGACCATCTTCCCCCGGCCTCCATTCATTAGGACAGTGTAGCATTGGTTGACTTGGCCAAACAATGAGCTGGCTTCTCCCGGCCTCCCTCCCTCAACTATGTGTAGCACTCGCTTGGTTTTGCCGAACGTTAGGCTGGTTTTTCCGGCCGTCCTCTCTCAACTATGTGTAGCATTCATTTGTCTTCGCCAAACGACAGACCATCTTCCCCCGGCCTCCATTCATTAGGACAGTGTAGCATTGGTTGACTTGGCCAAACAATGAGCTGGCTTCTCCCGGCCTCCCTCCCTCAACTATGTGTAGCACTCGCTTGGTTTTGCCGAACGTTAGGCTGGTTTTCCGGCCTTCATCTCTTACTATGTGTAGCATTCATTTGTCTTCGCCAAACGACAGACCATCTTTCCCCGGCCTCCATTCATTAGGACAGTGTAGCATTGGTTGACTTGGCCAAACAATGAGCTGGCTTCTCCCGGCCTCCCTCCCTCAACTATGTGTAGCACTCGCTTGGTTTTGCCGAACGTTAGGCTGGTTTTTTCGGCCTCCCTCTCTTAACTATGTGTAGCATTCATTTGTCTTCGCCAAACGACAGACCATCTTCCCCCGGCCTCCATTCATTAGGACAGTGTAGCATTGGTTGACTTGGCCAAACAATGAGCTGGCTTCTCCCGGCCTCCCTCCCTCAACTATGTGTAGCACTCGCTTGGTTTTGCCGAACGTTAGGCTGGTTTTCCGGCCGTCCTCTCTCAACTATGTGTACCATTCATTTGTCTTCGCCGAACGACAGACCATTTTCCCTCGGCCTCCATTCATTAGGACAGTGTAGCATTGGTTGACTTGGCCAAACAATGAGCTGGCTTCTCCCGGCCTCCCTCCCTCAACTATGTGTAGCACTCGCTTGGTTTTGCCGAACGTTAGGCTGGTTTTTCCGGCCGTCCTCTCTCAACTATGTGTAGCATTCATTTGTCTTCGCCAAACGACAGACCATTTTCCCTCGGCCTCCATTCATTAGGACAGTGTAGCATTGGTTGACTTGGCCAAACAATGAGCTGGCTTCTCCCGGCCTCCCTCCCTCAACTATGTGTAGCACTCGCTTGGTTTTGCCGAACGTTAGGCTGGTTTTTCCGGCCTCACTCTCTTAATTATGTGTAGCATTCATTTGTCTTCGCCAGACGACAGACCATCTTCCCCCGGCCTCCATTCATTAGGGCAGTGTAGCATTAGTTGACTTGGCCAAACAATGAGCTGGCTTCTCCCGGCCTCCCTCCCTCAACTATGTGTAGCGCTCGTTTGGTTTTGCCGATCGTTAGGCTGGTTTTTCCGGCCGTCCTCTCTCAACTATGTGTAGCACTCGCTTGGTTTTGCCGAACGTTAGGCTGGTTTTTCCGGCCTCCCTCTCTTAACTATGTGTAGCATTCATTTGTCTTCGCCAAACGACAGACCATCTTCCCCCGGCCTCCATTCATTAGGACAGTGTAGCATTGGTTGACTTGGCCAAACAATGAGCTGGCTTCTCCCGGCCTCCCTCCCTCAACTATGTGTAGCACTCGCTTGGTTTTGCCGAACGTTAGGCTGGTTTTTTCGGCCTCCCTCTCTCAACTATGTGTAGCATTCATTTGTCTTCGCCAAACGACAGACCATCTTCCCCCGGCCTCCATTCATTAGGACAGTGTAGCATTGGTTGACTTGGCCAAACAATGAGCTGGCTTCTCCCGGCCTCCCTCCCTCAACTATGTGTAGCACTCGCTTGGTTTTGCCGAACGTTAGGCTGGTTTTTCCGGCCGTCCCCTCTTAACTATGTGTAGCATTCATTTGTCTTCCCCAAACGACAGACCATCTTCCCCCGGCCTCCATTCATTAGGACAGTGTAGCATTGGTTGACTTGGCCAAACAATGAGCTGGCTTCTCCCGGCCTCCCTCCCTCAACTATGTGTAGCACTCGCTTGGTTTTGCCGAACGTTAGGCTGGTTTTTCCGGCCTTCATCTCTAACTATGTGTACCATTCATTTTTCTTCGCCAAACGACAGAACATCTTCCCCCGGCCTCCATTCATTAGGACAGTGTAGCATTGGTTGACTTGGCCAAACAATGAGCTGGCTTCTCCCGGCCTCCCTCCCTCAACTATGTGTAGCACTCGCTTGGTTTTGCCGAACGTTAGGCTGGTTTTTTTCGGCCTCCCTCTCTTAACTATGTGTAGCATTCATTTGTCTTCGCCAAACGACAGACCATCTTCCCCCGGCCTGCATTCATTAGGACAGTGTAGCATTGGTTGACTTGGCCAAACAATGAGCTGGCTTCTCCCGGCCTCCCTCCCTCAACTATGTGTAGCACTCGCTTGGTTTTGCTGAACGTTAGGCTGGTTTTTCCGGCCGTCCCCTCTTAACTATGTGTAGCATTCATTTGTCTTCCCCAAACGACAGACCATCTTCCCCCGGCCTCCATTCATTAGGACAGTGTAGCATTGGTTGACTTGGCCAAACAATGAGCTGGCTTCTCCCGGCCTCCCTCCCTCAACTATGTGTAGCACTCGCTTGGTTTTGCCGAACGTTAGGCTGGTTTTTCCGGCCGTCCTCTCTCAACTATGTGTACCATTCATTTGTCTTCGCCAAACTGTAGACCGTCTTCCCCCGGCCTCCATTCATTAGGGCAGTGTAGCATTAGTTGACTTGGCCAAACAATGAGCTGGCTTCTCCCGGCCTCCCTCCCTCAACTATGTGTAGCGCTCGTTTGGTTTTGCCGATCGTTAGGCTGGTTTTTCCGGCCGTCCTCTCTCAACTATGTGTAGCACTCGCTTGGTTTTGCCGAACGTTAGGCTGGTTTTTCCGGCCTCCCTCTCTTAACTATGTGTAGCATTCATTTGTCTTCGCCAAACGACAGACCATCTTCCCCCGGCCTTCATTCATTAGGACAGTGTAGCATTGGTTGACTTGGCCAAACAATGAGCTGGCTTCTCCTGGCCTCCCTCCCTCAACTATGTGTAGCACTCGCTTGGTTTTGCCGAACGTTAGGCTGGTTTTTTCGGCCTCCCTCTCTCAACTATGTGTAGCATTCATTTGTCTTCGCCAAACGACAGATCATCTTTCCCCGGCCTCCATTCATTAGGACAGTGTAGCATTGGTTGACTTGGCCAAACAATGAGCTGGCTTCTCCCGGCCTCCCTCACTCAACTATGTGTAGCGCTCGTTTGGTTTTGCCGAACGTTAGGCTGGTTTTTTCGGCCGTCCTCTCTCAACTATGTGTAGCACTCGCTTGGTTTTGCCGAACGTTAGGCTGGTTTTTCCGGCCTTCATCTCTAACTATGTGTACCATTCATTTTTCTTCGCCAAACGACAGAACATCTTCCGTCGGCCTCCATTCATTAGGACAGTGTAGCATTGGTTGACTTGGCCAAACAATGAGCTGGCTTCTCCCGGCCTCCCTCCCTCAACTATGTGTTGCACTCGCTTGGTTTTGCCGAACGTTAGGCTGGTTTTTTCGGCCTCCCTCTCTTAACTATGTGTAGCATTCATTTGTCTTCGCCAAACGACAGACCATCTTCCCCCGGCCTCCATTCATTAGGACAGTGTAGCATTGGTTGACTTGGCCAAACAATGAGCTGGCTTCTCCCGGCCTCCCTCCCTCAACTATGTGTAGCACTCGCTTGGTTTTGCCGAACGTTAGGCTGGTTTTTTCGGCCTCCCTCTCTCAACTATGTGTAGCATTCATTTGTCTTCGCCAAACGACAGACCATCTTCCCCAGGCCTCCATTCATTAGGACAGTGTAGCATTGGTTGACTTGGCCAAACAATGAGCTGGCTTCTCCCGGCCTCCCTCCCTCAACTATGTGTAGCACTCGCTTGGTTTTGCCGAACGTTAGGCTGGTTTTTCCGGCCGTCCTCTCTCAACTATGTGTAGCATTCATTTGTCTTCGCCAAACGACAGACCATTTTCCCTCGGCCTCCATTCATTAGGACAGTGTAGCATTGGTTGACTTGGCCAAACAATGAGCTGGCTTCTCCCGGCCTCCCTCCCTCAACTATGTGTAGCACTCGCTTGGTTTTGCCGAACGTTAGGCTAGTTTTTCCGGCCGTCCTCTCTCAACTATGTGTACCATTCATTTGTCTTCGCCAAACTGTAGACCGTCTTCCCCCGGCCTCCATTCATTAGGGCAGTGTAGCATTAGTTGACTTGGCCAAACAATGAGCTGGCTTCTCCCGGCCTCCCTCCCTCAACTATGTGTAGCACTCGCTTGGTTTTGCCGAACGTTAGGCTGGTTTTTTCGGCCTCCCTCTCTCAACTATGTGTAGCATTCATTTGTCTTCGCCAAACGACAGATCATATTTCCCCGGCCTCCATTCATTAGGACAGTGTAGCATTGGTTGACTTGGCCAAACAATGAGCTGGGGTGGTAGTAAACCAGGCGAGAGCGGGACGTAGGGATGAGCTTAAGGTGCCACTTAAGTGGCACCTGAAGTTTTTGACACAATTTCGTAGAATTGTTAATTAGGGTGCCAGAAGCTCGAAAATCGAAAAATTACACGAGAGCTCGACATTACGTCGACCTCATGAGGACATTTCGCAGCCATTTCCGGGTGGTCTTCTCGTTCATATGAGGGGCACAAGAGCGTCATCTCGTTCTCTGTGCGAGAGGACGGAGAAATAGTGTGTCGTAGAGAAGGGAGAGACGGCGAGGTTGCCATCTCCGGAAAATCTACTTCCTGAGTAGATTTTGGCCGCCCTCAGAGACAGTGGCTGATGATTGGAGCAAAGTTCACGCGCCAGCCATGGACACCCGTTTTCCTCTTGGTCAATATCTCTCGTCTTTGGCTTTATTTCCTTCATCAAATTCTTCTCCGTTGGAGTATTTGATTTCTCATTGCATTGATTGTTCTTTCTTGTTTAGGCCTTCATGAGTAAACTCTTACTCATTCGATATTTCCTACTTTTTTTGCCGTTTTGTTCCCTAACACACAATGACACCCTCTTTTTCAGCACTCGGTATTGTAAATATAGCGAACATCGTCAATATGCACCAGGCGTTCCCTTCACAGTGGAAAGGTTAGCCTTATACTTTGCTCTCCCCATTCGCGTGTTTTCTTTTTTATCGCGTCTTTTTTTGAGCTATTTATGCGGTACTTTGGTTGACTACAGCAGAACTGAATATCGTGAACCGTTATTGTTGATACTATACTTTGGAAAAACTGTTAAAAACCCCAATTTTTCGGATAAATGCGAAAATCCTTTTTAATTTCAAATTTTTGAAAATATTCGAATATCAAAATTTTCGAATAAACTCGAAAATGGTATTTTTCGAATTTCGTACTCTCAAATATATTCGAAAAACTGATTTTTCGAATTCCAAATTTTCGACTATATTCCAAAACCAATTTGAAAATATATTTTTTCAAATAATCTTTTCGAATTTTCGAAAAAAAAAACATATTTTTCGGATAAATTTTCTCGAATTCTCAAATGATGAATGTCACATCACGTGAATTTGGTGAATCGCGCCACAAAATTCGCGCTCGCTCGAAAGCTTCAGGAGCACAGGATTCAAAATGAATTAGTGGTCGAAGAACTATTCGTACTCCTCAACGCCAGCGCGTGATGCGCGGGCGTGGCGCTGAAGCACGAATACTTTCTGCGCGCATCACGCTATTTGCGGAGACCGAATGCTCCGGCGGCGACGCTATGGCGGAGTCGAATAAAGTGGGCCTCAACTTATCCAAACAAGCAAATTTTGTACACGCGTTCGCCATCATGGCAGCAAAGTGTAATACTGGAATCAATTATCATGAAACAGAATGAAATTGATGATGCACTACTAATGATGAAAAAGTCGTTGAGGGCCGTCGCCGCCATGGCGGAACGGCGCCACGTGCCGGCTTGACGTCAGGGTACTCATACTCCAACGCCACGCTCGCGCGTCACGGGCTGACATTAAGGAGTATGAATAGCACCTAAAAGATAAAGATTCATATTTCGCTAAACAGCATACTGGTCATGTGAGAGGAGCATGTTTACTGGTCTGCGAAGCCACGACGATGAATGGGGGATCAGCAGCACCATGTCTTTGAAGAACACCTCTGTTAATGTTGAATGTTATCTTTGACTAAAAATAAATTGGTTTCAATTCTAAATTCCCTCTGTCCTCAAAAATTTTATTTCATTGTAGCTGTCGCTTGAATATAGTGAGGCTATCAGAGCAATAATTCTAACGAATTTTTTTGACAGCTGAGGTAGGCATCATTAAATAAGGGGCAGCGCGGCGGCCAGCCTGAGGTAAGTAGTGGTTAAGGAACAGACAAATTCTGATTTTGCGGGTGCGAGGATTTCTCGCAAGAGTGAGACTCTCAAGCAGTGTTGGCGGCAACCTTTTTGCGGGTCTGTGCTTTGGGCTAAAGACCTAAGGTCCATGCATAGTCAGGCGACAATGCCGCGCCGCCACAGTGACTGGTAGAGGGCAACTACACTGCCTCGCGCCTGTCATACATTACCCAACATTTCGGCGTTATTTTTGCTGCCCGACTATGCGTAACTCTATAGAGAATGTGCACTGCATAAGTGGCCCCGCAGAGAAGCAGCTATTATCGATCGGACGAACTGTTCCGCGTTTACTCTACCGGTGAAGTTTTGTGAATAATCGGTGTAATCGAAATGTTGAACGCCGGTAAAGGGGCTCTCTACACACTGAGGGAGGAGTTGTCTTGCCTCCTGCTGCTTTAATTCCACTCGGGACCACTCTGCTTGGATTAAGTAGCGTCACGTGTCAAACGGCATCAACCGGACAACTCTTCCTTTTCTGTGCGAGTAGAGAGCTCCTATCCATTGAACGCCTGGAGAAGGACTGCTTCT
>JAPDOI010001071.1:0-7500 GCA_029168955.1 Aplectana chamaeleonis | reverse complement strand
ATGTGTAGCATTCATTTTGTCTTCGCCAAACGACAAGACCATTTTCCCCTCGGCCTCCATTCATTAGGACAGTGTAGCATTGGTTGACTTGGCCAAAGCAATGAGCTGGCTTCTCCCGGCCTCCCCTCCCTCAACTATGTGTAGCACTCGCTTGGTTTTGCCTTGAACGTTAGGCTGGTTTTTCCCGCCGTCCTCTCTCAACTATGTGTCACCATTCATTTGTCTTCGCCAACACCCCTTGTAGACCGTCTTCCCCGGCCTCCATTCATTAGGGCAGTGTAGCCATTAGTTGACTTGGCCAAACAATGAGCTGGCTTCTCCCGGCCTCCCTCCTCAACTATGTGCGACGCTCGTTTGGTTTTTGCCGATCGTTAGGCTGGTTTTTCCGGCCGTCACCTCTCACTCAACTATGTGTAACACTCGTTTGGTTTATGCTGAACGTTAGGCTGGTTTTTCCGGCCTCCCTCTCTTAACTATGTGTAGCATTCATTTGTCTACTCGCCAAACGACAGACCATCTTCCCCGGCCTTCATTCACATTAGGACAGTGTAGCATTGGTTGACTTGGCCCAAACAAATGAGCCTGGCTTCTCCTGGCCTCCCTCCACTCAACTATGTGTAGCACTCGCTTGGTTTTGCCGAACGTTAGGCTGGTTTTTTTCTGGCCTCCCTCTCTCAACTATGTAGCCCAGCATTCATTTTGTCTTCGCCAAACGACAGATCATATGTTCCCCGGCCTCCATTCATTAGGACCAGTGTAGCATTGGTTGACTTGGCCCAGAGCAATGAGCTGGCTTCTCCCGGCCTCCCTCACTCAACTGCGGTAGCGCTCGTTTGGTTTTGCCGAACGTTAGGCTGGTTTTTTCGGCCGTCCTCTCTCAACTATGTTATTAGCTTACTCGCTTGGTTTTGCCGATCGTTGAGGCTGGTTTTTCCGGCCTTCATCTCTACGACTATGTGCGGTACCATTCATTTCTTTCTTCGCCAAACGACAGAACATCTTCCCAAAATCGGCCTCCCATTCATTAGGACAGTGTAGCATTGGATTGACTCTGGCCCAGAAACAATGAGGCTGGCTTCGTCCCGGCCTCCCTCCCTCCAACTATGTGATTGCACACTCTGCTTGGTTTTTGCCGAACGTTAGGCTGGTTTTTTCGGCCTCCCTCTCTTAACTATGTGTAGCATTCATTTGTCTTCCCCAAACGACAGACCATCTTCCCCCGGCCACTCCATTCATTAGGACAGTGTAGCATTGGTTGACTGTGGCCAAGAGCAATGAGCTGGCTTCTCCCCGGCCTCTCCCTCCACTCCAACTATGTGTAGCTTACTCGCTTGGTTTTGCCGAACGTTAGGCTGGTTTTTTTCGGCCTCCCTCTCTTAACTATGTGTAGCATTCATTTGTCTTCGCCAAACGACAGACCATCTTCCCCCGGCCTGCATTCATTAGGACAGTGTAGCATTGGTTGACTTGGCCAAACAATGAGCTGGCTTCTCCCGGCCTCCCTCCCTCAACTATGTGTAGCACTCGCTTGATTTTGCCGAGCGGTAGGCTGGTTTTTCCGGCCTTCATCTCTAACTATGTGAACCATTCATTTTTCTTCGCCAAACGACAGAACATCTCACCCCGGCCTCCATTCATTAGGACAGTGTAGCATTGGTTGACTTGGCCAAACAATGAGCTGGCTTCTCCCGGCCTCCCTCCCTCAACTATGTGTAGCACTCGCTTGGTTTTGCCGAACGTTAGGCTGGTTTTTCCGGCCTTCCCCTCTTAACTATGTGTAGCATTCATTTTTGTCTTCCCTAAACGACCAGACCATCTTCCCCCGGCCTCCATTCATTAGGACAGTGTAGCATTGGTTGACTTGGCCAAACAATGAGCTGGCTTCTCCCGGCCTCCCTCCCTCAACTGTGTTAGCACTCAGCTTGGTAGTTTGCCAGACGTTAGGCTGGATTTTTGGCCTCCCTCTCTCTAACCTTATGTGTAGCATTCATTTGTCTTCGCCAAACGACAGACCATCTTCCCCCGACGCACTCCATTCATTAGGACCCAGTGTAGCATTGGTTGACTTGGCCAAACAATGAGCTGGCTTCTCCCGGCACTCCTCTCCTCAACTATGTTGAAGCACTCGCTTCTGGTTTTGCCGAACGTTAGGCTGGTTTTTTCGGCCGTCCTCTCTCAACTATGTGTAGCATTCATTTTGTCTTCGCCAAACGACAGACCATTTTCCCTCGGCCTCCATTCATTAGGGACCCAGTGTAGCATTGGTTGACTTGGCCAAACAATGAGCTGAAGCTTCTCCCGGCCTCCCTCCCTCCCAACTATGTGTAGCACTCGGGCTTGGTTTTTTTGCCGAACGTTAGGCTGGCTTTTTCCCGCCGTCCTCTCAACTATGTGTGTGCCATTCATTTGTCTTCACGCCAAACTGTAGACCGTCTTCCCCCGGCCTCCATTCATTCAGGGCAGTGTAGCATTAGTTGACTTGGCCAAACAAATTGAGCTTTTGGCTATTCTCCCTGGGCCTCCTCTCCCCTCAACTGCTCATGTGTAGCAGCTCGTTTGGTTTTGCCGATCGTTGAAGGCTGGCTTTTCCGGCCGTCCTCTCTCAACTATGTGTAACACTCGATTTGGTTTTGCCGAACGTTGGGCTGGTTTTTCCGGCACTCCCTCTCTTAACTATGCCTGTGACAGCATTCGATTTGTCTTCGCCATGCAACGACAGACCATCTTCCCCCGGCCTTCATTCATTAGGGACAGTGATCTTAGCATTGGTTGACTTGGCCCCAAACAATGAGCTGGCTAAAGTCTCACTGGCCTCCCTCCTCAACTATGTGCCCAGCACTCACGCTTGGTTTTGCCGAACGTTAGGCTGGTTTTTCGGCCTCCTCTCTCAACCTTATGTTAGCAGCATTCATTTGTCTTCGCTTCAAACGACAGATCATATTTCCCCGGCCTCCATTCATTTAGGACAATGATGTAGCATTGGGTTTGACTTGGCCAAAGCAATGAGCTGAAAGCTTCTCCCGGCCTCCCTCACTCAACTATGTGTAATGGCGCTCGTTTGGTTTTTGCCCGAACGTTAGGCTGGTTTTTTCGGCCGTCCTCTCTCAACTATGTGTGGCAAAGCACTCGCTTGGTTTTGCCGATCGTTAGGCTGGTTGGTTTCCGGCCTTCATCTCTCTGACTATGTGTACCATTCATTTTTCTTCGCCAAACGACAGAACATCTTCCGTCGGCCTCCATTCATTAGGACAGTGTAGCATTGGGTTGACTTGGCCACAAGCAATGAGCTGGCTTGTCCGGCCTCCTCTCCTCAACTATGTGTTGCACTCGGCTTGGTTTTGCCGAACGTTAGGCTGGTTTATTTCGGCCTCAACTCCTCTCTTAACTATGTGCTAGCATTCATTTGTCTTCGCCAAACGACAGACCATCTTTCCCCCGGCCTCCATTCATTATAGGACAGTGTAGCATTGGTTGACTTCTGGCCAAACAATGAGCTGGCTTCTCCCGGCACTCCTCCCTCAACTCATGTGCTTAGCACTCGCTTGGTTTTGCCGAACCGTTAAGCTGGTTTTTCTGACCTCCCTCTGCTCAACTATGTGTAGCATTCATTTGTCTTCGCCAAACGACAGACCATTTTCCCCTCGGCCTCCATTCATTAGGACAGTGTAGCATTGGTTGACTTGGCCACAACAATGAGCTGGCTTCTCCCGGCCTCCCTCCCTCAACTATGCGTGTAGCACTCGCTTGGTTTGCCGAACGTTAGGACTGGTTTTTCCCGCCGTCCTCTCTCAACTATGTGTACCATTCATTTTGTCTTTCGCCAAACTGTAGACCGTCTTCCCCCGGCCATCCATTCATTAAGGCAGGTGAAGCATTAGTTGACTTGGCCAAAACAATGAGCTGGCTTCTCCGGCCTCCCTCTCCCTCAACTATGTGTAGCGCTCGTTTGGTTTTGCTGCCGATCGTTAGAAGCTGGTTTTTCCGGCCGTCCTCTCTCAACTTCATGTGTAACACTCGTTTTAACGGGTTTTGCTGCCGAACGTTAGGCTGGTTTTTTCCGAGCCTCCCTCTCTTAACTATGTGTAGCATTCATTTGTCTTCGCCAAACGACAGACCATCTTCCCCGGCCTTCATTCATTAGGACAGTGTAGCATTGGTTGACTTGGCCCAAACAATGAGCTGGCTTCTCCTGGCACTCCCTCCACTCAACTATGTGCTTAGCACTCGCTTGGTTTTTGCCGAACGTTAGGCTGGTTTTTTCGGCCTCCCTCTCTCAACTATGTGTAGCACTCATTTGTCTTCGCCAAACGACAGATCATATTTCCCGGCCTCCATTCATTGTTAGGACAGTGTAGCATTGGTTGAGCTTGGCCAAACAATGAGCTGGCTTCTCCCGGCCTCCTCACTCAACTATGTGTAGCGCTCGTTTGGTTTTGCCAGAACGCGTTAGGCTGGCTTTTTCCGGCCGTCTCCTCTCTCAACTATGTGTAGCACTCGCTTGGTTTGCCGATCGTTAGGCTGGTTTTTCCGGCCTTCATCTCCTGACTATGTGTACCCATTCATTTTTTCTTCGCCAAAACGACAGAACATCTTCCGTCAGCCTCCATTCCATTAGGACAGTGTAGCATTGGTTGACTTCGGCCCAAACAATGAGCCTGGCTTGTCCCGGCCTCCTCCCTCAACTATGTGTTGCACTCGCTTGAGTTTTTTGCCGAACTGTTAGGGCATTTGGTTTTTTTCGGCCCTCCCTCTCTCTTAACTATGTGTAGCATTCATTTGTCTTCCCCAAACGACAGACCATCTTCCCCCCGGCACTCCCATTCATTAGGACAGTGTAGCTATTGGTTGGCTTGGCCAAACAATGAGCTGGCTTCTCCCGGCCTCCCTCTCCTCAACTATGTTGTGGCACTCACTTGCTTGGTTTTTGCCGAACGTTAGGCCTGGTTTTTTCGGCCTCCCTCTCTTAACTATGTGTAGCATTCATTTGTCTTCGCTCAAACGACAGACCATCTTCCCCCGGCCTGCATTCATTAGGAGCCAGTGTAGCATTACGGTTGACTTGGCCAAACAATGAGCTGGCTTCTCCCGGCCTCCCTCCTCTCAACTATGTAGCACTCGCTTGATTTTGCCGAAGCGGTAGGCTGGTTTTTCCGGCCTTCATCTCTAACTATGTTGAACCTATTCATTTTTCTTTTCGCCAAACGACAAGAACATCTCACCCCGGCCTCCATTCCCATTTAGGACAGTGTAGGCATTGGTTGACTTGGCCCAAGACAAAATGAGCTGGCTTCTCCCGGCCTCCTCTCCCTCAACTATGTCAGCACTTTCGGCTTGGTTTTGGTTGCCGAACGTTAGGCTGGTTTTTCCGGCCTTCCCGCTCTTAACTCATGTGTAGCATTCTATTTTGTCTTCCCCAAACGACAGACCATCTTCCCCCGGCGCTCCATTCTATTAGGACAGTGTAGCATTGGTTGACTTGGCCAAACAATGAGCTGGCTTCTCCCGGCCTCCCTCCCTCAACTGTGTGCTTAGCACTCGCTTGAGTTTTGCCGAGAACCAGTTAGGCTGGTTTTTCGGGCTCCCTCTCTCTAACTATGTTAGCATTCACCTCATGACTGTCCTTCTGCCCAAACGACAGACCATCTTCTACACCGGCCTCCATTCATTGAGACGACAGGTGTAGCATTGGTTGACTTGTGCCAAACAATAGAGCTAGCTTCTCCCGGCCTCCCTCCCTCAACTATGTGCTTAGCACTCGCTTGGTTTTACACACGGTTGCCGAACGTTAGGCTGGTTTTTCGAGAAGCCTCCTCTCTCAACTATGTGCTTGGCATTCATTTGTCTTCGCCAAATCTGACAGACCATCTTTCCCCGGCCTCCCATTCATTAGGACGAGTGTAGCATTGGTTGACTTGGCCCAAACCAATGGAAGGCATGACTTCTTCGCGGCCTCCCTCCACTCCCAACTATGTGAAGCACTCGCTTGGTTTTGCCTTGGGAACGCGTTAGGCTGGTTTTCCAAGCCGTCCTCTCTCTGAACTATGTGTAGCATTCATTTGTCTTCGCCAAACGACAGACCATGTTTTTTTTTTTTTTTTTTTTTTTTACTCGGCGCTCCATTCATTTAGGACAGTGTAGCATTGTAGATTGACTTGGGCCAAAGCACATGAGCTGAAAGCTTCTCCCGGCCTCCCTCCCTCAACTATGTGTAGCACTCGCTTGGTTTTGCCGAACGTTAGGCTGGTTTTTTCCCGCCGGGAAATCCTCTCAACTATGTGTTACCATTAACCATCTTTATCAAGCAAACTGGAGACCGTCTTCCCTGGCCTCCATTCTATTAGGGCAGTGTAGCATTAGTTGACTTGGCCAAACAATGAGCTTCAGCTTCTCCCGGCCTCCTCCTCAAGCTATGTGTATGCGCTCGTTTGGTTTTTTACCGATCAGTTAGGCTTGGTTTCTTTTCCCGGCCCGTCCTCTCAACTATGTGTAACACTCGCTTGGTTTTGCCGAACGTTCCGGGGGCTGGTTTTTCCGGCCTCCCTCTCCAATCCACACCCGGGTTTTTCGGCCTCTCTCTCAACTATCAGTAAGCATTCATTTGTCTTCCCGCCAGACGACAGACCATCTTCCCCAGCCTTCATTCATTAGGACAGTGTAGCATTGGTTGATCAATAAACAACAGCTGGCTCCGGTTTCACTAACAATGTGTAGCGCCTGTTCAGCTTTGCCGATCGTTAGCTGGCCTCATCGGCCGTCAGCTCAATCATGTGTAGCACTCGCTTTGGTTTTGCCAGGAACGTTAGGCTGGTTTTCGGCCTCTCCTCTCTCAACTATGTGCCCAGCATTCATTTTGTACTTCATCAAACGACAGATCCTTATTTCCCGACCTTCCATTCATTAGGACAGTGCTTAGCATTGATGGTTGATGTACTGCCAAACAATGAGCTGGCATTCTCCCGGCCTCCCTCACTCAGCATATGTAGTGGCGCTCGTTTGGTTTTGCCGAACGTTAGACTGGATTTTTCGGCCAAATCCTCTCTCACTTACTATGTGTAGCACTCGCTTTGGTTTTTGCCGAACGATTAAGGCTGGTTTTCCGGCGCTTCATCTCTGACTATGTGTACCATTCATTTTTCTTTCAGCAAACGACAGAACATCTTCCGTCGGCCTCCATTCATTAGGACAGTGTAGCATTGGTTGACTTGGCCAAACAATGAACTGGCTGTCTCCCGGCCTCCCTCCCTCAACTACTCGTGTTGCACTCAGCTTGGTTTTTTTTGCCAGACGTTAGAGCTGGTTTTTTTCGGCCTCCCTCTCTTAACTATGTGTAGCATTCATTTTTGTCTTACGCCAAACGACAGACCATCTTCCCCGGCCTCCATTCATTAGGGACAGTGTAGCATTTGGTTGACTTGGCCAAACAATGAGCTGGCTTCTCCCGGCCTCCCTCCCTCAACATATGTGTAGCACTCGCTTGGTTTTGCCGAACGTTAAGCTGGT